>JAPYYV010000711.1:0-29125 GCA_030522625.1 Copidosoma aretas
CCTTTCCCCCCCCCCCCCCCCCCCCCATTACAAAAACGGCCGAGCTCTTAAGTGTGCAGCCTTAGCCCCCCCTCCTCACAACCCCTGACAGCGCACAGTGGGCCAAATCGAAAAAACCTAGAGAAGAGTCTGAAAAGACAATTAATCATCTTAAATTGTCTTGAAATTGATTGCTTAGGTGTTTCTAGGGTCGCTAATTATAAATTTGAATTTAAAATGAAAAATTAGGATAGTGGATCCAAAATGGCAGACATAATTCTCAAATTGCTTAGATAATTTGCCCAAAATTGATATGGTAAGTGATCGCTGTTTGCATCATCGATTGTTAATGTTTATCTTAAACTGAACTAACAGTTAAAGTAAGTGTATCAGTATATATATATTTATTTTTTAATAATTAACAAATGTGTAATTAATACTATCATCAATAAATGTATAGTCTTAGTACAAACAATTCTTGTGATAATCAGACTCAGCATTCGATACCACAGATGCACTTAATCTACTTTCATTTAATTAAAATTGTTCAGCGATGTTTTCATCTGCAGGAGTAGATTGATACCTAAGTAGCTGCAAGACATCATCAGACAGAGATTTTAGTGGTTTTCGTGGTTATGATAAGTCTACAATCTGAAATAAATGGGTCGCTCATTTCGAGAAATAGTTTCAATATACCTTCCATTTTTTGTTCTCTATAATTTTTGCGTTTAAAGCGTAACTGAAACTCTCCAAATAATTTATTACGAGCCGACTGTGCTTCCTCGGACAGTTGAACAATTGGCAAAAGCAAACTACGAATTACATCTTTTTCATGAATCAAAAGCTTGTGAACAGGCATAGGCATTTAATACCTACCGTACAGGTCAACATATAGATGTGCTGTTACTAAGGCATACTTCTCATAAGCTTCTTGATATATTTCAAAACTACTAGATATTCCCGGTAGTATAACGTAGAAACGATCAATAAGTTTCTTATCTAAACCAGTTATGTTTGCTGATACTTCTAAATGTTGGAAAACAGCTCGTGCAGCATTACCATCATTAGAACTGCCAGCTCCTGCCTTAGGCATTTTGACAGTTAAGTGCAACTCTTTCTTCAAAGCAGACTGTACATTTTTTTTGGCTAATTCTACTTTTTTTCATGCTCATTTTTCTTTTTGCAAACTTGCCAGTGTTTAATATCTAATTCATAGTATATATGCAGTAAGCATTCGAAACATCAAATCCAAGCAGGGACAGCCGACAATTCGAATTTTAATCCGTCTTCTTGAACGAATAGTTTCAGATAGAGGAGACTTTGACTGTGGTAAAGGTGGAAAAAGGAGAGAGAGGAAGCGGGTGAAAAAGAGAGTGGAAGACAGAGACAAATATGGGCAGCTAAAATTTAGACATTTTATCTATGATCCATGTATCTATAACCTGCAACAGTTTTTACAGTGTAACAATTGAGAACATTTAACTATTTTCCTTAGCAACTACAAATTTTTACAAATCTTTGGATTTAAAATCGCGTTCACTTATCTCCTTCCCAAAATTTTCTGCTTAAGACAGTAGAATTTTTTTAAATGTTAATATATATAATTTAGTTATAGTAGATGATTAAATTTTATTTTAGTGGATTTGATGATTGTTCCATATTCGCGAAATCCAACACGTATAATTTTTTCTCCTCTACGTACCGCTACTCGCTTGTACAAACGCTATGTTTTATCTAACATCAGTCCAGTTGGAGACTTCTAACGAATGTATTTATATGTACTAGGGACTACTGGAGTCAATCCTAGGTTGAAAAATCTCTGTACGACAATATTATTTTTGGAACTTTTGTCCGGGTTTTTTTCGATTTGGTCCCATTGTGCAGCGCCCGTACTTCGAAGAAACGCCAAAGTGTTTCGAAGAGGCTAAAAAGGCTACGCAGTCACTAAAAAAACTTTTTACTCTGATACATTGGGTTTGAAGTTAGGTTAATTCAAAAAACGGAAGAAATTTAGATATATTTGTCGATACGTCTGGAATAATAATTGTTCTGTTGAAAATAATAATTTCTCAAATGTAAATGGCCAAATTATTAATTAGTCATTTTTTGTTTGTATAATTAATTAATCCCCACCACATTCTCCACAGCTACTATAAATACTGTAAAACATAAGGGAATGTTCTCTTTATTTTATCATATTTAAAAAAAAAACTTCTTAATAGAAAAAAAAAATTTTTTGTAAATGATTTCCACACCACCTATGAGTTATGGGTACGGTGCGGCGCGCTGGATTGTTTTCTTAAATTTACAAAAAATTCATTAAATTCATGCTAAAATACGAATAATTATGTAACATCTTAAGATAAATATGGACAAGAAATAATTAATTAACTTATTAAATATTTAAATCGCGGTCCTTGCCAGATGCTCTACGTACTACAAGAAGATATACATCTTTTATCAATAGATCTAAAAAAGAAAATTTGTTACTGTTTTAGTGTACGTAGAAATAATTGTACGAATTCAAAATATTTTTTTTAGATTTCTAATTATGAAATGAAAAAAATAAATTTTTTTTTAATGATTTCTAGATTTTTTTTCACCACAGAAGCAACATGATTATTTTGAATTGAAACAACTTAGATGAAGTAGAATCGTTTGTTCATTTATTTTTTATTAGTCATTATTGGAAAACTCTTACTGAACTATATTCATTTTTATGATTTTTTGAGGAAAATATAATGATTAGCTAGGATATATCAGAACATAAAGTTTAATCTTTCTGTCATTCAAATTACTTTTTATTTCATTTTTCATAAACTTATTTTAAATGTACCCGTGCTTGACTACTATACTAAATTTAAAATCCGTATTGTATACTTAATTTAGAATTCGTGCTTTTTTTAGGCAGCAACCAATCAAGTGTAAGCTACGTTATAGTCAACAGTCAATCCTATTAGAGGCTTCACTTTAAGTCCATTAAAACTTTAAAGTTGTTTTGTAGATGCCTACATATATATATATATATGCATATATAAAATTTGTGTTGTTATTGTTATGGACATTGTAAAAAATTAAGATCTTGATGAAAATGTATTTGTTGAAACTCAAACATAGTATGAGTAATGATTCCAAGTTTGGAAAAGATTCTTTCGCTAGAAATAAAGTTATTAATTTATGAAGTTAGCCTCATAATACATGGGCTCTTACGGGAGCCTATTAGCTTTTGGTCAACTTTGAGAATTTATAACTTATTTCTAGAAACAGCATCTTTCCCAAACTTTACAGTATCACGCGTTATGTGTTTTCATCTTGGCTAAAAAAGTTCCGTTCATTTCTTAATGCTTTCAAGATATCCTCAGAACAACTTTAAGATAGGATTGTTTTACGTATACCTTTTTAGTTGTTTCTAAAAACTCTAAATATAATTATTTTTGCTTAGAGTATAGACTTGAAAAACTAAGATTTCAAATTTTTTTCCATATATAACTTTTAATTAAATGTGATACATAAGTTTACTTAAATTTCTAATTTTTTGACTTATATTATTTGGATTTAAGATATTTTTAAGTATAATTTTTTATTCTTTTCTCCATGATATGTAATATTACGGAATTGTTAAAAATTTCAATATTAAATAAAAAAAAAAAAAAGTTGAGATTTTATATCTAACATTTGTATTAAGCTAGAATAGGATAAATACTATATGGGAAGTCTATTAGTTCTTTTTCTTTTGTATTGATTTATTTCTTTTTTGAAATGAGAAGCAATGTTAAAGTATTAATTTCAAATAATTTTTAAAGTCATTTTAAAAGTAAAATTCTGCTAAGCATGAGAGCAAGCATGTTAGATTTCTACCTAAAATTGATTATTCTACCAAAAATTTCACATTTAAAATTTTCCAAAAAAAAAAATAATGCAATAAATAATTTAAATAATCGAAGTGCATAATAGTACTACATTATTCAAAAATATATATTTGAATTAATTTTATAAGTAAGCATGTAACGATTGCAGTAAACCCAGAAGTTTAGTATATCGTTCTTCAATATTTTGATGTATTGTTATTCTATTGTTTAGTGCATACAAGTATATACAAAAAATCTATTATTATTCACGAGAAAATTATGATTAGTCTATTGCAATATATTTTTAATCTTTTTCCGATTTGTATAATTTGTCCTGTTCATGATTTATCACCATCTATTTGTGATTATATGACGTAAAAACAAGGTATTTGCAAATGTTTACTCATTTTCGTACAAACGATTCTACTTAACTCGTGAAATATTTTAGATTAAAATTTCTGTTACCACCATCAAAAATCATTCAAGAAGTAAAAAAAGGTTTTAAAATAAAATTCCATAAAAAAACAAAGATACCCATTTATTAAAAGTTTTTTTTTAACGAAGAATATGCACTTAAGAAATGCTGCAAAATATTATAAAATAAAGTGCTTCCAACTCAAAAAAGTACACCTCATTCTTACTTCAATATCTTATCACTGAAGCATCTCAAAAGAGAACTCTACTAGAAATAAAATTTTTTTATTTATTAACCGCAGCATTTGTTAACGTTTTAAATTTTATTTATTTATATCTTAAGAGTTTTTAATTATAGTTCACTTTTTATCAAATATGCCATGGAATAAGATTAAAAGATGAATAATTATTGAACAATTTTTGTCGAAAATCAAATACTTCACTAAAAATTTTTATAAAAGCTTGATGGGTGGGGGTGGCGCGCAGATCGTACAAAGGGGTAAAGCTTCACTAGTGATAGCTTCTACTCAGCCCCCTCTGACCCCCATTCATCACATCTCTTTTATAATTGTATACAAAAAATCACAATAATATAAAATTTATCTTAGTTGTTAGCTTTTTTAAATTGACTCTGGTCTACTTACGTCACCTACACCCCCGTCGCGTCGCTCCCCAGTTGCACTCATTTATTAACTGGTCCCCCATGGTGTCTCTACAGTCTCCCTACTGCCCTTTTACGCTGGGTTTAATAGGGTTATTTGGGTTAATGGGATTAATTACTGGGAATCAATAAGGAAAAATTCTATTGTTCTTTCTGTTATTGAAAATATATGCACCCTCTTACAGCCCCCTCCTCCCCCTAGCCTACTTACAGACTTATTACGAGGAACAATATCTTACGTATAATTCATAACATTTTTTAGATAGCCCCTAAGAGACCTACTACTCTTCTTTCCAATCTTATACAGTTTAAGAGGTATTAGAATGAAAAAAGGTTAAAATAATTTTTGAACCATTTATTAACGTAAATCATACCTAGGTATTTCTTACACAAAAATACAGTTTTATTTGAGATTTAAAAAAAAATACGTGTATCTCTTCGCTAATAGAATAACAGTCGATGTAAACCCAAAATTTATTTATTTTAATCAAGATAAAAAATTAAAAACTGTAAAGATAATTTTTGATGAGTTCAAAAATTTTATACAAAATAAGTCATGCAAAGGTAGTGTAAGATTATTCTATTTGTTTTAACCTTATGATATATATATGTTATTTATAAGCTCAATTTTTTTATCACAAACTCTATGAAAGATATATTTTTTGTTTATTGTTATATTTCAATTAATTAATGGTCGTGCATTTACTTAATAAATTAAAATAATAGTTTAAAAACGACTTAGGAGTCAGTACCAACTTAAATTTGAATTTCATACCACTCCAAGCACCTATTAGTAAACATTCGCGCGCGCATTATCTTGATGCGCAAGTACAATAAGCATTGCAAGGACACATCCCACATCGTAGATAATCGATGAGTTGGCGGAGAATCATCTAACATTGAGGCAGACAACCCACGAAGAGCATCAGAGGAGCTCAGTCGTTTTCTGGCTCACATACGTCATAGTCGTTGCCTACTGAGTCCATAGTAAGCTTAAAACGACCTTGGACGTGGAAAATTGCTGACACCTAGTTGTTACGTATTTTTTCCTGTACGCCCTGGAGTCCAGGGTCCATATACGCAAAAAGCCGACGCGACGCTTGCTAGCAAGGACAAAGCAACTTATCAAACACTGAGAACATTTGTTTTTCCAGCGCTTTCATAGTCAGCATTCGGTCAGCTTTTTCTTAATAATAAGCAACTTAAAATCTTGGAAAAGTGCAATTACGATAATTTTAAGATAATTTTTGCTGTACGCAATAGTCAAGACATATTGTAGAACTACCACGTTCCATCAGATATTTTTAATTTCATAATATCAGTGACACATTTACGTTTAGCAACTTCAATACTAAAATGATTTCTGCAGAAAAATTAATCTTAGTTATACGAAACATGTGCATGATATTTCATAAATGCCATATTAATTCCGCCATTTTGAATTTCATAGCGTACTCGTAAACTACCCACTAAAGACCAGTTCAGTAATTATAATAACCGAGTTAAAGAAAGATTGCAAAAAAAATATCTCTACAAATAAGTTAAGTAACATAGGGCCGCCAAATTGGATCAGCCATTTTTTATTTCGTAGCATACTAGTAACTTGGCTGCTAAAGCCCAGTTCAATCACTATAATAACCGAGTAAAAAAATATCAAATAAATTATTTCTCTCCGAATCAGTTGACCGACGTTGCAATTTTGCCATACTAGATCCGCCATTTGAAATTTTATAGCTTTCTAGTAACATATTGACCGACGGGAACATTAGTAACTATAATAACCAAGTTGAAAAATGATCTCGAACTACTTTTGGCTCTACTAATCAATTAAATCACGTGGTCTTGTTGCCATATTAGATCCGCCACTTTAAAATAAAAATTTCCCCTACGAAATACATTACCAAGTATCCAAGAGACTGTCACTCAAGGATCTAGCCATTTTCAATGTATACGATTGAATGTAAAGTACTTTAAAGAGTCAAATTTACTAAAAAACAAATAGCATCTGACTCTTCGGCATTAAAACCGCTATATTAGGTCTACAAATGAAAATTTTGAATTGAGCCGGACAGCGTTGGAAAGTAGAGGTTTCGAGCTTTAATTTGCATCACTTGACAATATTTGAAGTACAATCCATTTGAAGAAGCATAGGGTGTCCGGTTAAAAAATAATATACATACATACACATACATAAATATCTTACCATATATATGTAGTGATAAGATGCTAAATTTTCCGCCCCCCCTCACCCCCCCTAACCCCTTTCTCAGACCCCCTTAAATCACGAGTGAATTCGTTATATTTTTACGTGTTGATAGTGATCGTCATTTGTTTGTGCCCCCCATACCCTCCCTCACCCCCTCTGGCCCCCCTCGAAAAATCAATCGTTTTCCCCGTGATTTCACGTAAAAATTATTTTTCAAATTTGTCGTTGGTCCCTTCTCAGCCCCCCCTCACCCACCTCCCCTCAACCCCCCGTCACCCCTCCTCAAGAACTAAGAAAATTTTCAGGATTTGTCGACCCCCCCTCGAAAACTTGGAAATTTTTCAGGATTCGTCGACCCCCCTCCCCTCAAAAACACAGAAAATTTTCCGGATTTGTCGATCCCCCCCCCCCTCAAAAACTTAGAAATTTTCACCCAATGCTTATTTTTATAAACGAAGATGGCCGAAGTCACCCGAAAGACACTATATCGCCGAACTCAGCCAGAAACAGACGAATAATTCCGATTACAGACAAACCACCTTACGATAGCCCTCTAACATCGTCGAATATTGCCGAAAACAACTGGATGCAGCCAAAGCCGATCCTTTACATCTACTTAGAATTTTTTACTTTTCCTGTACAACTAATTTAATAAATAGACAGATGCAAAACAATAAAACGGACCGCTAGTGACAAGAGTTATGAAAAGATAACGGCAGAACCGTACGCTCTAGCTTAAAACGAAATAAAAATATGTTTCAACTCAAGTACCAACAACCAAATAACCAAATACACTCGCATGCTTATAAGGTAAAGGTACGTATTATAGGCCAGTTACTTAACGACGTTTTAATTATCTAGAGAGCAAATTCCTACAGCAAAAATAATAAGAAAGAGATCACGAAAAAATTTATGCAAATAAAGAGCCGAGGCATTTTTTGTATATATTATAGGACTCCTGTTCTTACTTTGTCTACCTGGCCCATAATATATGTCCATATTATGAGCCACGCAAAAAATTACTTATACACATTAAAAAAAAATTATGGATGGTGAATAAAATATATTTTTACAAGGTTAAAGTAAACAAATTTAAATTTTTCAATAAGAAATATTTCATTACTAAGTATAAATTAATAATTTTTGTACAAAGAACGATTTGAGTTATTTTAATCTTAGGCAAAATTATTAAGATTTCTTTAGCTCGGTTTTACATCTTTCAACATTCAATTCCTTTAATCTATCGTCAATAGCTTTTGTCACTTCTTTGGCTTCTTTTATTCCCTTCTTTTTTTCATCCAAAAATTTTTTCCTTTCTGCTTGACGCATCTTTTTTTCTTGGGCTTTTAATTCCTTTTGTTTTTTTCTGATTTTCTCTTTAAATACACAAGTCCCGAAACTCATTTGACGCTGCAGCTGCTACCATCTTAGGCTTTTTAGATTTCACAAGATTTTCTCTTTTTTTTAGCTGAATAATCGATGGGTAGTAAAAAACAATCAGACATGCGTTTACGTTTAAAAGCACATGTAAGTAAATGAAAATATTGCAGAAAATCGGATACTTTTGGAGTACAGTAAATATAGAAGAAAAAATAACGCTTGCACCAACCGTCATGATTTTCTTTTTTGTTTTTAATGGGTTCCTGTTTGAGATTCATAATTTTTTTAATAATATGATCCTTAGAAGATAATTCCTCCTTATCTTGACTAACAGTTAGGGTAGGATTGCTATCAATAAGGTTTCGCCTAGAAAATATAATTTAAAAAAAATAGTGAAGTTTAACTTATGAGCAAAAATATAAAAATATATATATATTTACTTCTAGTACATTTTCAAGTTAATTCTTAATTGATTTCATTTGAATTAATGATCGAGCCACTCGATTGATAGACATTGATATTTTGTTCTTGAAAAGAATCCACATACTCTATCTAAACATCATTTGATAAGGTAAAATTGACACTATACTCCAAATTATTTAATGTATCATCATCAATCACAGGTTTTTGTGCCATCTCTGAATCTTTAATATTATCCTGAATTGTCTTACTATAACCAATTATAGAACAAAAAATGTGTGATATTTCTGTCACTGGTGCAAGTGAAATTTCTTGGTCGATGAGCTCAAGATCAAAGACCTTCATGCTCAAAGATTTATTAGTTGAGAAATTGCCAAAAAAATGTCTTAAACTCTGATTCTTGCAAAGAAATTGAACATTATTATAATTTGAAATTATTTAAAGTTTTTCAAATGTGGGTAAGTCAAAAAAATCAAATTCTATCTAAAAATTTTGTCACATAAAAGGTTTATCATGATAAATATCAAACTGTTATAATTAAATTTATAAAAAAAAATACATTAAAAAATAAAAAAATATTTGTTAAAAAGTGTAAACACTATTAAAGTACAATAATTGATTCTGTTGCCAAAAAAAAATATAAATAAAAAAAGTGTAAAAATGAAATTAATCTAGCAACAGTTGTTATAATATCTTATAGTGCAAATGAGGAGACAAAAGTTTCTTCCGATTGCGTAAAAGCAGTCGAAGTTTATTCTTTATCATCTTTCTTTATGCTCTTCGAATTAACTTTCACATTTCCTTTAACTCTTATCCAATGCTGAAGCAAATCTTCGAATTTCGTATTACCATTCCTTATTTCACTTGACTAAGATACTTTGAAATAGTTTTTTTAGTGTTGATCAAGAGATTTATTAAATTATTCCAAAAATATACAACATACTTGATGAAGAGCAATTTCTGGTGTTGTTATGCCTTTTTTTTCTTTTTTTTTAATGAATATATCATAATTTATAGAATTCTCGTTAAAGGGCAATAATAAAGTGCACTTAAAGGAATTTGAACAATTAAAGCTTCATCTCTAATATTTTTAAGTGTCAATTTGATAACGTTGTGATCTCTACAGAATATTATCAGTAGTATAGAAGCATGGGATGAATGACCATCCAAGTAAATGACTACGCCAACCACTTTCAGAGTTTCCCAAGCCCCAATAACGCTAATAATTTATTGAGACATTCTCTAGAATAGCACCTTTATATTTGTACATTACCATAGAAGGGGCACGAGTGCCCTGAGCGATGTACATAAATATGATAGTGAAGTTTTACTTTCTCGTCACTATCAACTTGCTTGTACACTTCTTCTGATCCCACTGTAGTAATGACTTTTTTGGCTTTTGGACACAACTCTACACTTGACTTATCACAATTTAAGACTTGAGAAGGTTTTAAGGTGTACAAGTTTTTACTCTCCAAATACGACCGCACTCCTGAAAACCATTCTTATTGATTAAATTTTGTGCCATCCTTATTCTGAGTTCTGGGTGACGTTTGAAATAACCTTCTGTCCAGTGTCGTCCAGGTCATCCATTGGTAAATTTAGTATTCAAATTTGATGATTTTAAATACTCTTGTACACAATCTAAAAGTTCTTCTTTGTTTAGAAGGTGTGCTCTCTCAGCCTAATATACGATTCTGTTAGTATGTAAAATCAAATACGGTAATGTACGATCCCTTAAGAAATTTTAGAACAAATTGAAAATTTAAAGTTTTTTTAGTTGAATAATCAATTGTAAGTGAACTATCAAGTGGATCAAGTAAAGTTTATGACTTATACTTACACACAACGTGAACGATGTTTCGATGAATGTCAAGTATTTATCAGCAAGTCTAAAGTTTGTACTATAAATATATAGTTGTCTGTCAAGCGTGGCTGACCCAATGTCAACGTCTATATTTGTTTATCATTTACGCATTTCTTGCTCTACTACTAGAAAATTTTGTGGATATGTGATCCGTTTGCATTGGATTGTGTTGGTCTTTTGATTTGTGTAAATTGTATTATTTAAAAATTTGGAGAATTTCAAAGAAACGACAAAAAATACAGACATATTTTAACACATAAAAAGGTTTTTCAGCAAAAAATGATACCACCATCATGAACAGCAGGTCAAAATCTATTGATTTTCATTTTTTCATTATATTTTTAGATTTTTCCTAGTCCGTACGAGTGAGTTGAGCACAGTGTGCTTGAGCGAAAAATGCGCCGCACGAGCAAGGTAGCCCGATCTCGCTAGACGCGTCCATATACGGAAGCTTGAGGCGGGCAAGATAGGCATGGATTTGGGAATGAAAAAGGAAAGAAAAGGGGGAAAAAATAGATTTAGATTCACAAATATAATGTTAGATTTAAATGCGAACATACCAGAATATACATGACAAATGGAGGAGGGAAGGCTTACCATAGAAATAGGCATAAGAAAAAGGGAATAAATTTACTTTTTGCACACAACAAAAATGGACAAGAAAAGGTGGCCTTAACTAAGACAAATCAAAGAATAAACGGAATGGATCAATAAAAATAATACAAAATAGGCGAAAAAGTTATAGTATATGAGAAAGTAGAGGATTGGAAAACGATAGGATGAATAAAAAAAGCAACGAAGGAAAATAAACATGATAAAATCAAAGATAATTTTGCGAAGAAAAGGAAGACTTTCGTCAATCAGAAAATACAGAAAAACTATAATTGACAACTTTATCATCCGTAGAATGTAAAAAAAAAAGAAAAAAGCGGAGAGAGAAAAAGATAATAAAAAGTAAAAGATTTAGGTAAGTTTGAAAGATTGTACGTGATAGAATGTAAAATTTGCAATGAAAAAAAAAAAAATGTATTAAGTTCACATTGCTATATAAAGAGGATAAAAAACAACAAATGCAATAATATCAGTCAGAAATATAGGTATAAAAGATAATGAAGAGATATGCAGGCGTAAGATGATTCATCTGAAAATATAAGATATTTATGTAGGTAAATAACGCACAACAGTGAAGATCAAAAGTTCAAAACTATGTTGTGCATTATAAATAATAATATTATGTAAATGTAAAAAGAAATTCTAACATGTTGTGGTATGTTTAATAAATAACATTAGTTACTTTATTAAAAATAATATAAGTACTAATATAAGAGAATAAGAATTTGTTATAGTTATGAAACAAAAAAAAGAAATGTAGAAGTATATAATAATCTATGTATGAAATGATAAAATAATAAAATAAACGTTCACATTTTAAAATGTTGAGAGAAAATTTTAAAATGATATCGTATTATAAACTAACATCCCTAATCGATTTTGCAATGATCGTTTTTTTTTTGTTTTTTGATAGCGGGAAGGAGGTGATCTTCTAAAGACGCCCCTACGTACACACATTGCTACCGTAGAGGTAGTGCCGGATTTACCCTGGCTTATAGTGTACTAATACTACGTGATGCTAATCATCACGGGAGCCTACTGACTAAAACCATCCTCCCCGAAAGAGAGCCAGTCCGTTGGACTATTACTCTGATATAGGTGTTGAAACAGGAAAGAAGAGATAGAAGCAGAGAAATAGTGGAAAGATGAGAAATAACGGCGAAGTTCAATGTTCGATCATGAGACAAAGGGAGGAGTCTGGTCGGTACTATACGCATCAGAGCGAAACTCGGAATATTGAGGTGTTAAAGCAGCCTCAAGGGACGACGGGAGAGAGGGAGAGAAACACATCCTGGTCAGGCATCAGACTTATGAGCAAAGATAATTTACTTACATATCTTTAGCCCAGCCGTGCCGATGGTTGCACGGCTGATAGCGACTTCTCTGGATGAACTGGCTCAGGTGTTGGCCCCCCGGAAGAAACTTGCCGGTGACCCATTCACCAGGACGATGAGCTTCTGGCTTCTCTGACGGGAATTAACTATGCCGACTGCCAGCGTGAACCCATCGTCCCAGCGTCAGGGCACGCTGACGACCAGCCTAAAGAAGGATTGTCCTCCAGGTCCAGGCATTATCAGGAGAAACTGCAGTCGGTCCGCTAGAATCAGAATGAATGTGTTTTCGGCGCCACGGGTACTTTTCCCACCAAAAAAAATCCGAGAATCAAAATTCCCGACAATTTTTCCACGAGAATCAAACCTGTTTTTGCCTCGAGTCTGTCAGGCTAAAAATTTAGCACGCTGACCACTAAGCCATCGAAAACTCTTCTAAAATTATCAAAAATAACAAAAAAAGCCTCATAACTGTTTCTGTTATAATAATGATTTCGTAAATATTGTATACATATCCACATGTATCAATATTAACCTTAAATACCAATTACAGTCAATATCAGTATTAAATTATTAAGAATAATTTGATGAATCAGTAAACTTATTTCATATATTGAATATCTTCGCTCGAATTATTAGCGAATTTTTATAAGATCGCTTTGGTTATCTATGTTCGCACGAATATATGTGTATTAAAAAATAAACTTTTGTATTTATTATTCAGTCATGAGAATAAAAATATTGAAATCTGGGGTTAGCGCGGAGCGCGCAGGGGGCGAAGCCCCACAAGTATATATATAATATATATATATATATTTGCTCCGCGTGCCAACCCCATAATTCAATTTTGTTACTTTTATGTCTGAATAACAAATACAAGGATTTATTTTTAATACACATATGCGTACAAATATAGATAATCAAAGTGATCTTATGAACATTCGCTAAAAGTTCGAACAAATATTGTCAATACATTTAATGATTTCGCTGATTTATCAAATAATTGCCACTAATTGACAACTGATAAGGACTCTTCTTGTTATTTGAGGTTAAGATTAGTACATATGTATATGTATATAATATTTAAGCAATCATTATTATTACAGAATCTGTTATGATCCTTTTTTTGGGTTATTCTTGAACAGTTAAGAATCAATTTTGGATATAAGTTTATAGTAGGATATAATTTTAAATTTTTTACTTAATATTTGTGAATGTAAATTTTTCATCTAATTATTTTCCATTTCTTATATAGATTTTCATACACTTTTACATTTCCTCTTCTTGTTTTATAACTATTAAAAATTTATGTCCCTTTAAATCATTACTCATTTTATTTTCAATAGAGTATAGTACAAAATTGATTAAACATACTACTATATTTCAGAATTTCTTTTTACATGGACATAATATTATAATTCATAACGCATAACATATCATTGAACTTTGGATCTTAACCCTGCAGTGCCTTATTTACCTACATAAATATCTTATACATTTACATCAATCATCTTCCTCCCGCATATCATTCCATTGTCTTCTAACCCTATATCTCTGACTGATACTATTACTATCATTTTTTTTCCACTTTACATAGCAATATGTGCTTTATATATATTATTTTTTTATTGCAAAGCCTACAGTCTATTACTTAAAAACTTTTCAAGATCACTGATATGTTTTTCTTTTCGCTTTTTGTCTGTTTTTTCCTTTTTTTTACATTTTACGGATTATAGACTTGTCAATCACCATAGTTTTTCTGTATTTTATGTATGACAAAAGTCTTCCTTTCTTTGGTGAAATTATCTTTGATTTTCTTAAGTTTATTTTCCTTTGTAGCTCTTATTATAAATCCTACGTTTTCCCATCATCTACTTATTAATATACAACATTAACTTGTTTGTCTATTTTGTATTTTTATCAATAAGTCCGCTAATTGTTCGATTTTGCATGAATTAGGCAATCTACTCTTCATCATTTTTATTATGTACAAAAACTAAATTTCTTCCCTTTTTCTTATGCCTTTTTCTAGGCTGACTTATTCTTCTTCTATTTCTCATATATATCCTGGTGTGTTTGCATTTAAACCAAATATGATATTTTTAAATCTGAATCTATTTTTCCCTTATTTCTTTTCTTTTGCATTTCCAAATCCATGCCAACCCTTCCTGCCTCTAGTTTCCATATATATTCTCGTGTCTTTGCATTTAAACTCAACTACATATTTCGAATCTGCCTTGTATTTTTCTGCTTTATAGGCAAGTCTCAGCTACGTATGTGCAATATTATTTTATATTTAAGTCCATAAAAATGATTCTAACTTTGTACTTTAGCTCTTTTGCTTAGGCCAAAAACTGCTTTGACTGCCCATTGCACCCTACCTGTTGTTTATTTTATGTGTCACGAAAATTTTCTTTTAAGAAACATAATAATGGGTCCATGTCATCTTTTAAAACTTCCAATGCTTCCAATCTAAATTAAAACAGATCTGTTTTTATCCTTCTTCATTTCTAAAAATTAAGATTTCTCGAATAAATATAGTCAATCCATTAAATAATTTTACTGATTTATCAAATAATTGGTTCTAATTAAAAGCTGATGATGACTCTTTTTGTTAGTTGTAGTTAATATTGATACATATGTATATGTATGTTAGGGTTGTCCCTATTTGGAGAATTTTGAAATTGTATTTTATGATAGTCCTAAATCGTTTCTAAATAAATAAAATAAAATACCTACTAAATCTTAGCTCTTAATATTAATATTAACCCGTTCTTTACGACAGCCAAAGTTTTAAACGGAAAATAACATGGGAAAAGTTCTTTTGTTTCTTTAGAATTTTTTAAAACCTTGGCCTATTTACTATACATAATAATTTAAGCTTTTATCATCAAATGAAATTAATAAATACATTTATGCTGAAATTCCAGTAGAAAATAAAATATTACAAAAAACCGTTATCAAACATATGCTCCATGGACCTCATTCTGAAAAAACTTCTATTTTGGATAAGGACAATGATACACGTAAAAAAAAATTTCCAATATGATTTGCATGAGAAAAGAAAGTAACTAAAAATGGTTATCCTGGATATGGAAGAAGCAATAATGTTCATGAAAATCATATTTATAGACTGAAAATCAGTACTGTCGAGATAGCAGTAGATAATTCGATGGTAACACCTTACCATGATTTCTTGTTGATGAAATATCGTTGCCATATAAATGTAGATTGTTGTGCTTCGATCCAAAGTATAAAGTATATATTAAATCATATTCATAAAGGAAGTGATAGAGCATTTTGTAAACTTATTAAAGAAAAGAACGATTAGGAAATACACGATGAAATTTCCAAGTACATCGATGCCGGTTACATATGTCCAATGGAAGCAACATGACAAATACAAGAATTTCCTCTTTGTGATGGACACTATTAAGTCTCCTATTTACTTGTGCATATCGAAAATAATCAAAGAATAATTTTTGAAGTAAAAAAATTGATAAAGCTGTTATTGATTGGAAAGCGCCCTCAATAGCTTGGTTTGTCTCAAATCAAAACGATAATTTTGCCAACAATATCAAACATGAATTTTCCAAAATATCATATATTTAACAATCAGACGGAAAATTAGATAAGGTGCAATTACATACAAAAAATGTAGCAATTGGTAGATTAAATATTGTGTCACCAAAAGATCAATAAAGTTTAATTAAAAACTCATAATAAACAATGTTATAGGAAAAATCTCTTTTGATGACATAAAAACAATCAACTGTGTAAAGTTTGATAATTTTAAAGAAACGACCATACACAATGGTATCGTTAATCACGATTCTAAAATTGATAAAATTTTTCTAGATGCTTGCATAGTTATGTTACCTTTTCTTTTAAGAAAATTTTTGCGTTGTTTCTTATGTAAGAAAATGTTCAAGGAGATATAATTTAGAATAAATTTAAAAATTATTTCATTGAAGATTTTACTGGCAATAGTAACCATAAAGCTCTATCACATATTAATTAAATTTTTAATATGGACAAGTTATCGTGTAAGGACTTTTGACTACCAGAATGTAAATCTTTCACAAACAAAATGTTTAAAGAAGAGAGCAGAGCAAACTTTATAGAAAAGCTTTTTACAAATTTTTCTTCTCAATTAAATCCAGATTAAAGAGCTATTTTTCAAGAAATTATAAGTTCTAAATACAAAACCTTTATGTAGATGGTTCTGGAGGATTAGGTAAAATGTTTTTGTACAAAACATTAATTTATTATTTCTTCTGAATTAATAAAAAAATTTTGTCAATGGCATGGACAGGTATAGCTTTATTTACTTTTTAAACGGATGACAAGTCATAGGATTTTTAAATTACCTTTAGATCTAAGTATAGTTAAAACTGTTATTTCAGAACTGCGGCAAGATAAAAAGAAATTATATAAGGCCGATGTTATTATCTGGGACGAAGCATCAATGATACCTAAGAAAGCATTAGAGATTGTTCATCGCACTTTACGTGATTTATCAAATAATTATGTACCGTTTGGTTGTAAATTAATGATTCTTGGTCGGGATTTTTGTCAAACTCTTCCTGTAGTACGAAATGCAAATAAAATGTCTATAGTTGAAGAAGCCATACAATTTTTTTATTTGCGGTTAGATTCCAAAGTTTTAAGGTTAAAAATGAATATGCGTTTCATTGATGAAAAATTTTCTTTGTTACTAATAAAAATAAGAGAACAAAAAATAAGTTCTTTTAAAATTACAAAAAATGGAAATTAAATGATGATTGTTCAAAATTTGTTAATAATGTTGATGATTCTTCATTAAATAATGTTATTTTAACATCATGTAATGGAATATTTGAATGCTATTCGAGAAAGTCTCGCACCCCATGAACTTAATTTGAAAATAAATATCATTGTAATGTTAATTTGAAATGTATGTATTTTAGATGGTTTGTGTAACGGAACACGACTAAAAATAACAAAGTTATATGAATACAAGCTTGTGGCCGAAATTATAACTGGTCAAAAAATTGTAACAGAGTATTTATTCCAAGAATTACTTTGAACACGGGAACTTCACTTATCACCTTTTATATCAACCGAAAACGATTTCCCTTGCTTTTAGCTTTTTCTATGACTATGAATAAGTCTCAGGGTTAAAGTTTTGATGGATTAGGTTTGTATTTGAAAAAGCCATTATTTTCACACAGTCAATTGTATGTTGCATCATCCAGATGTTAATATCCTAAAAATATTTGTATTCAAAGTGAATCATTAAATTCCTAGGAAATAACAAATATAGTTTTGAATGAAGTTTTCGAGGAAGTTGAATGAAAAACTTTATAATGTTTTCATTTTATTCAAAACAATAATAGCACAACATTTAAGACTCATTTTTTTACCCGCCAAAATTTCATTACAATGCGAACACTTTTTCATTTATACGTATACACATACACACAAACACAAATAAACATGGAATGTATAGTAAGTCTACCTTTACCTGGTGCACTCTGGGTAATGCTAGAGACTTACAACAATTATAATATGAGAAAAGAGATTTTGAATGTTTGCATGGTAAGTTGTGAAGGGGCTGTGGGGATACTAAGAATGTTCAAGATGAGGAGAAAAATAATGTATGTTAGAGTAAATGGGTAGGTAGTGAAGGGAGACGAGGTGGCGAGTGAACGGCGCATGGCGGCCGGGGGGGGGGGTCTGTGGTTTATTCCAAATATTTTAAGTGAGGGGGGGCGAGGGGCCTATTACTTATGCCCCACACAAATTAACTGTATAGTATAGGAAGATACATATACACGCATTATATATGTTTATCAAGACTTATTTAATATGTCATAGTCATGTAAGCTAATGGACCACTTAAGGAAACGTGCCCAAAACCGTGCCAAAAGTGCAAATTACCGATCTTAATGTTTCTAACCATCCAGTTACGTTTAGAGTTGCTGATTACAAATCTAAATTAGAATTTTTCAAATTTAAAATGGCGAGCACAATATGATTCACAATTTTTTTTAAATCGACTGTTTTACGATTTTAAAAAATTCTCTTGTAATGTACGACAAATGTTGAGGAACAACGTATACAGTAATTTTTATATAATCTTTAATTTTATAAATGAAAAAAGATCTTACTTTTTGTTGCACTACACTCATTTAAATAGAAATACTAGAAATAGAAGGTGTATTGTCCCAAGAGCACGCCTAGACTCATCAGTAAGGCTGATGACGTGCTCTCTGCCTCAGACACCTGTTGTGCTGCTGTGTTTGATAACGATTGATCGTCCTTATATAATAACTGATGATGTTTTACGCCACTTGCGAGTTGGGCACAGTGGTGTCGCTGACCATCTGGCGGGCGACGTGTAAAGCTTGGTGTGATTATCGTGATTAGGCGTGAGAGAGGCGAGTCGCTACAAGTATGCTGAAAGCTATGTACAATCATCAATTCGGAATAAAGATTATCAAAAAAGCGCATAGACTGGCTTCATCTTTTACATCTACATTGTAATTACAAAGTTATCTTTACTTCGCAATAAAATCTTTCTGTTAATAGTTTCTGAAGTTTTTGTTCTGGTCGAAAGCTGGTATAAAAAGCATATGGAAACAACTGAGATAAAACTACTGGAGTATTTCATCTACCGGTGGGGAAGAACTGCACCATATGCATACGAGGGCGGGGGTGTACTCATCAGCATAATAAATTGCTCATTTTCTAGTGTTCTGGACTACGACAGTGCATCATAGTCAGTTTTTATTAAGCTATCCATTTAAGATCAACACTTCTTGATCGCTGCTGCCTACATACTTCCAAACCTTCTTTTTAAAGTCTTAATGTCTTCATGAGGTTATTGGATACATATAAGGAAAATTTTAATATGAACTTTTATAAAACCCATAGCACAACTAAAATCACGCCCTCATAGAAATCAATTACAATTTTGTGACTATAGAGGATGACAATGATATCAGCTTAAACTTTTTCTACTCCATTGTTAATAATCAGATTTTCACTTACGTGTCTCTTCATGGTATTTCTCCTAGTCGGTTTCCTTATTGGTATAACCTAGAGATTATTGGTTAAATAGAAAAAGGCATTACACTGCAAATGGCGGAAATGTGCGAACAATCTTGTTTATTCAGAATTTCAAGTATTGAGATCACTGTGAATATATAAATATCGCTTACTGAATCAAAATTATATTTTCGATTGTAAATTATGTAGATGGCGGAGTCAGGGAATTTAAAAGTATATGAATATTAAAAAAAACCACTAATCTCATTGTAATTACAATGGACCTCGATCATATAGGTTTCTTAAAGAAGCCTGACACTGCCAATCTGTTTAAAAGCATTTTAGTGTTTTATTTTTGAACCCTTTTCGCTCATACCCTGATGTAGGGCTACTAGCTTCTTACCACCACCGTTAACTGTAACTCAAGCATTACTGAGGCATGCCATTTGATCATTTGAGAATCAGTAAGCTCAGACCCCGATAAAGTCGCTCAATATTTCCTTGATAAATTCTGGCCTACCCTGAGCCATCCCATTCTTAATATTTCTAAGATTGTTATGAGAGAGTCCAAAGGCTTGGGCTCGTAGAGATCGGCACTGTATCGAGCTTTATCAATACAAACCTTCCGTAGTAAAGCTTTGATATTTGATTAAGGTTTTTTTACCCTTGGAGATGTGGAAAAGTTGAGCCTACGAAATGAGACCGAAGCATCAAATCGGAACTTGGCCTATTTTTCATGATTCTTTTTGGTACTTACAGCTTATTTATAACAGATTATAGGAAAAATGTTCTGAAGCCAAAATACATTATAGTGAACGGGGTGAAAACAACCCCTAAAGTTGAAAAAATTATAAGATTCGATCGGAAACGGAATTTATTTCCTTCTAATTACATGGAATCATTGACAATTACCAAGTTTATTGCGTAAATACTCAAAATAATGTAAAAGCAGCGGTTCGTCTGATCTTGGTGAGGTAATAACCACCCCTAAACAGATCAAAATAGGAAAATTTTTCGAAAATTTCCATGAAAAGATCCCTTTTCTATTGAATAGTGCATATAGTGCATACAGTGAAATTTCGTTATGATTATGAAAAAAAAGGTACTAGGGGGTTGATACTACCCTTGTCTTGTATAATAACAAAAAATTTTTATTTTTTTTGTTATCTAGTGTGTTAATACCAAGTGCAATTGTTTGTTTACTAAAGTATGTTACTCTATATTATTAGAATGTATAGATTGGTACTAGGCATACCCATATTACTGAAGAAAATCTTAGTACTGGATTAATAAACAAAGATGCGTACTCTTTTTTTACTTCTACTTCGAAAATATTTGAAGCACAAACAAGTATTTAATATCAATCATAGTCCTAAATCGAAATTCGTATTTGTCACATTAGATTTACAAATCAACGTATAAATACATTACTAATGATCATTAGTTCTCATCACAGAAGTAATAAAGTAGTCGTCACTCAACGTATGATTCCTGGATAAGACAGAACTCCACGAGCCAAGTAAACATAAAGTCATTTTCACAGATCATAAGCTTACAGACTGCTACGAGTTTTACACGGAAGCAAAGTCAAAATCAGGGAACAAGTATGATACCCTTATGTAAAAAGTACAGGGTAATCAAGGCAATCTCTGTTTTTGTGGTATGTGGGTTTGTTTATTTGGTTAATACCTCTCGTAAGTATATCAATAGTTACCATTCATGTACATAAAGATACATGTATAATAAAGCCAACATATGGGCCTCCTATGGCAACGATCTGGTACCACTAGAACGTGCTACGAGGCGACTATATAGTGAACTATCTAAGTGTTATAAAAAATGCATGCAAACTTTAATCATCATACTTTAATATAAAATGGTTGTAAACGTACGTGTTTTTTTGTAACTATATGGATGATAGCACAAAATATAGCAGATACTTCTTGATTTTTACCTATTATTCTTTACTTGACTCTAAGGAAATTTTTACGCAAAAAATCATTACAATATCCTCTTTAAATCCAATTAGATTGCATGTAAAATCCATTTAGAATTCATGTGGTGAATTGACATGAATGTCAGGCAGACAATCGGGTAAAATCAGTGTAAAATCAGTTTAAAATCAATGTAAAATCAGTGTAAAATCCATGCAAAATCCGGATAGAAAGTACATGGATATCAATCCTATAAGAAAATTTGCAAAATAATTCTACAATTCTATAATTAGAAAAAATTTTTAATTTTAGTGTCACTCGGAATAGTTTCAATCCCACGTGACGTGATGTAATTAAATTACGGACTAAATACAGTTTAACATAGCTGAATATAGCATAACGTAGCATGTTAGGTACTGTCTACTGCGACTAGTACGTACAAAAAAAAAAGAAAAAAATGTCATTGGACTGGGGTAGTATTAACCCTCTGGTACCCCTTTTTTCATAATCATTACGGTATTCTACTATATGCACTATTGAATAGAAAAAGGACCTTTTCATAGAAATTTTCGAAAAAATTTTCTATCTTGACCTGTTTGGAGGTGGTTTTTACCCTATCAAGATCAAACAAACCACTGCTTTTACATTATTTTGAGTATTTTCGCAATCAACTTGGTAATTTTCAATGATTTCTCGTTATTAGAAGGAAATAAATCCCGTTTTCGTTAAAATCTTTTAATTTTCTCAATTTTAAGGGTTTTTTTCACCCTTTTTGCCAATGTATTTTGACCTGAGACCATTTTTCCTATAATCTCTGATAAATAAGCTGTAAGTGCCAAAAAGAATCATGAATATTGACCAATTTTCTCAGGAGACATTTTATTTTTGGACAAAAAGTCCGTTTCGTCCCACTGCGAGCTGTTACGGGGCAGGTTAACCGGAATTTTTTCCACAGCAGTTTCCTAGGATTTTCCTTGCCCCACAGACATAACCCGGGGCAAATGCGGAACGGTGCAGGAAAAGTAGGGTCAGGAAAAATGAGAAAATTATTATAGTAATAATAGAGGAATACCAAAAAGCCTGGAAACGGGTGTACTAGAAAATCTGCCGAAGGTTTATGGTACGAAATGTTACTCATATTTGTGGTTTAGTTGTAGATTTATTCTTGTCATCCCCCTTACTTCATCCCTCATCTAACGCTACAAAAAAGTCAATCAAACCTCTTATACTCATTGTAATCTTTTATTCTTGTCATTTAATTTTTAACCGTAATGTCTGCGTGTCAGAAATGAGACTCCACACTTACTGTTGTAATTCATACTTTGTAAAGAGCGCATGCTCGTCGAAGGTAATGAAATAAAATAAAATCAAATATTTTACACTCTTTTTGATATTTTCAGATATCTGGTGCAAACTCTTGAGTCTGATTCTCTCGATCATTCATACATAGGAGTAGCATTGTCAAAAGAACATTCTATTTTATGGATCACACAATTGAAGAGAATTTTGTATTCTTGTTTACAAGAATTAATCGATTTTGACCCCAATCAACCTAATGATTATAGAAGTATTCTATTAAGGTTGCATATGCTAGTAGCATTCACGTCTACAAAAACTTGGGCTATAATGAAGATTTCAAGATTGGACAAAATTAAAACGGGACTTTTTCGGCTGTGTGAGAATTTAATTGGATTTCTAATAAAAAATGGGCTATACTCTATCATACAGGTAATCACTATATTTACCAGTATAATATTTAATAATATTCAATAATTTTTATTATTCTCACCGATTAACGAGTGTAAGATTCGCTATACTTTTACAACTTTTCTTCGTAATGAGTCGAACTATTTTAAATCCATTGTAGTATGCAGAAAAAAATTATTTTATTATTGAGTTTACAATGCAGTTTGCTTCACCTAAACATGTAACATGTAAGCTAAATAGCTAATTCTGGTCTTATGCATCGAGAAAGTTGTTCTTTTTCGATGTAATCTGAACTTGAAAAAACACGGAGATTTTTTACTTTTTTAAACCGAAAATAAGTGCACGTAGAGCGCAAATATTCTTTAAGAGTTTATCTAGCTTGTCTCAACAATGTACACAAAATTTTAACTCTCGACCTCAAATATCAATCGTCTCATCTTTTATCGAGTTAATCTTTAATAAAAGAAACTTATTTAGAAAATTTATAAAACTGTTGAACAACTATATGGGCTTTAGTCTATGTAAAAAGCTTCTATTTTTCTAAATTTGAGAAAGAAGTTTGCCCTAGTTTGACTAAAGCCTGAATATGTTTTGGATAAGGAAGAGTATATCAGACGTCGTACAGCAATTGGCTTTTCAATGTTAATGTTTTATACTAGTCTTTTTAATAAAATATAGTTGAGTCTTTCATTACGTCTGATAGAAAATTTAGAAAAATGTTAAGATTTGGCTGTCGAGAGCTGAGCCCGTAAGTAAGCATGTCGCAGCTTAGTAAAGTGTGAGACATGATCTCACTGAGTTCCAAGTACGCAATGGCTAGTAATTATGGATGAAAAAATTGGATATCTCGCATCAGGCAATGCGTCGCAGTAATGTCGCGCTACCTATTGCTAGGGATTACAACTTAATTTCGATATCACTAGCCTTTGCGTACTCAGATAGAACTTCATGTAGAAACGTGCGTGCTTCGGAAATTTATCACCATGTTGGCTTTTCTACGTCGTTGAAAATTGTTTTCTGAAGTTATTTTTGGGTAGCTCGACGAATGGAATATAACTATTGTTTTTGGTTTTGAGAATAAAGTTCTGTATGGCATGCCTCAAAGGCAAGTGATCTGGGAAAAATTGAGAACGCGTTACGTGTGCCGAACCCTTTCCTATGTAATCGTTTAAGAAGATAGAGCTGGGTTGCATAGTGTCGGTGTGGCGGGCAGGGGAATCCCTGGCAGGGACTGGGCGGAAGTGAGACAGCAGAGTGCGTCTTTTGTTAAGTCTGCTCCGCTGACCGAAAAGTGGTGGTATATGTGAGTGTATGTGCAATGTATACATGCGTGTTGGATACATAAAGATGTACGCGTGCACGCTGATACAGTGCTACTACTGCTACTCTGTAATGATGAAAATTTCATCATACACTACTGTTGCTTACGAGCTGGCGTGTACACTCTTTCTGCCTATCACCTTCTCCATTGTAGTTGGTATTGCATATATATATATATTCATATGTCCATACAAAAATACAAGAAAACTATATCTACTCATTTTACATGTATACATATGGAACACATAATACGGATTCAAAGGGAAAAAAACTCCTTATCTTAAAGGAAAAGCAAGAGAATCCTAAAAAAATCCTAACATTTTTCGCAGGACGCAGTAGTATCGGGGCGCACGAATATTTCTTAATGGATACGACAATATAGCCTCAATTTTTTTCTATTAAAGCTATATTTTAAAAGAACAAAGTTAAAAATTTCGAAAAAAATTGGAGTATGTACAGAAAATACGTGCAGAGAAGTAAAAATTATTTTAAACTAGTTCCGTGACAACTTAACCTTAATAATTAGAAATCAGGCCATGTTCTGAAGGCGCAGCGAAATATACCAAACATGTCCATTTTCACGGATTTCCTCAAGAGAAATAATATTGAGGTACCTAAATAGAGAGATTTTGATTTACATAATAACAAAACCTTGATTTCCTATATTTCAGATACATTTTGGTAAAATTGCTATGAAAGATTCATTAATATTTATGGCCCTTTTAGGGCATTCTTACAATCGTGCACAGATTATTTTAAAATTATTTTATGACAACCTAATCTTAAACAAAAAAAATAAGTATCTCTGAAAGAAAGCGGGATGGGAAAAAAAGATTAACTTGGGTTTGCTACGAAAGAAAGCCACATTAAAGCGCACGAATATAGAGAGAGATAAATAAATATGATACTATAACATCAATTGTCGTAATTTTCATCTGTGTCTTGAATATTTAACAGAAGATTGCATAGTTAAAAATTTCATATAAATGTAGTCTACTTAGTGATGAGTAGTTGTATGACTAAAATACTTCAAAAGATTTTAAAGAGGTGCTCATGATATCCTAAAAATAGTCGTAGACCTTTTCATAAGTTATATTTACTTACTTTGTTGATGATATTAATAATCTGGCTCTTGTTTAATACTATCATTAACGTTTTTTTTTAATTTTTCGTAATTCCGCTTATCTTAAAGAGTTACTTTTGTCTATGTTGCATTCCAACTCAACTGTACCGGTCAAAAAATAGATTTGGTCAAAATCTATGGGAATCGATAGTCCTTCGTAAGAAAACAATACTCTAATTTTTTTAGATTTTTTTACTGAAACCAAAGCCGTCAGTGACGGTCACAAAACTGATATATTTTCTTGGTCCCCATTATGTCGAATTTTTTTGCTAAAATTTAAAATTGAAAAAAAAAAGACTTTAGGGCAAAATATTGTAGATATTTTGACGTACAATCATTTAAAAATATTTATAAAACGATTTGAGGTTATGTTACCACTTTTTTTTTTAATTTTTAGATTTAAATAATTTTTTCAGCAAAGTATGACACTTTTTTTTTTTTCTAAACTTTATAAAAAATACTACTTCCATGATTTTTTACGTAGTGAGATTGAAACGGGAACAGGCGCGAGATGGCGCTGAACATTATGGTCACCAAATGTTATGCTTTCTCGCTTGGGTTTCAAAGTTTTTCAATCAGATAATAAACTTATTGGAATTCATAAAGGTCGCCGATAATGAGTGTGTAGTTGAAATTTCGAAATTTAAAATGGCTGATCCAATGTCGTCGACCATTTTAAAAAAAATTCATAAATATTTCTAAAAAAAATTGTATCGTATTTTTTATCAAATTCTAAGTAAAAATTGTATCTTATACTTTTTTGTTTAAATGTATGTATTCAGAGTAAAAAATTCATGAATATTTAATTATACGGATCGTAAGATTTCATATTTTGTCCATTCATCAATCCGTAAAAATGATTATAAAACGTTTCAATTCGTGCAATTAACTTTGTAGTCCGCCGATAACGACATTCGTGTTCGATCATCTAAAATCAACATAGCAGATTGAATATGGCCGACGGTTAGTTGTTTTTATGGAACTTAAATATGAAATTGTATTATGATTTGTGTTGGACTATCGTAAAAATGTGTTTTGCGGCTGCTGACAAAGAGCACAGTTAATAAAAATATTTACTTTTTAACGATTTGGTCTATTTTATCTTGCACATAGACATTAAAACCTATTACTTTTCAAGAATATAAGGTTACTATTTAAAAATGGTATTATCGTTCAAAAAATTTTAAAATCTTCATAACTTGTAGATTCAGAGTATTTTTTTGCTCGCACAAATCCGTTTTCCAAGCTGATGAGACAATGCTCATTTTGTAAGGATTTTATTTGGTTACTGGAGTTAAACCGGCTGTTCAATTATCTTTTGTGTGATTCATACTCTTTAATGTCAGAGTATGCGAAATTTATGCTCGGCAGTCTATCTGTAGTGTTTAACCATTGAATAACACCAAAGCTGTTAATGTCAATGTTTTTGATTGTAAGCTGGCTCGAACAGCACTCTGTTTAACTGTAGCTCCCAGAATGTCACCGGGTCCCTTTCCATGAGCTGTCGGAAAAAAAGCTCATTCGAGATTGTATAAGCTTAAGAGATTACCACAGCATAGTAAGACTGGCTCATATTCGCATTTAAGTTCCATAAAAACAACTGCCTGTCGGCCATTTTGAATCTCCCATGTTGATTTTAGATGATCTAACACAAATGTCGTTATCGGCGGACTACATAGTTAATTGCACGAATTGAAAAGTTTTATAATCATTTTTACGGATTGATGAATAGACAAAATATGAAACCTAACGTGAATCCGTACAATCAAACATTCATGAATTTTTTGCTCTGAATACATGCATTTAATCAAAAAAATACAAGACACAATTTTTACTTAGAATTTGATTAAAAATACGATACAATTTTTTTTAGAATTACTTTTAAATTTTTTCAAAAATGTTCCGCCATATTAGATCAGCCATTTTGAATTACAAAATCTTAACTACACGCTTATCATCGGCGACCTCCATGAATTCCAATAAGTTAATTATCTCATTGCAAAACTTCGAATCCCAAACGAGAAAGCATCAAATTTGGTGAAGATAATGTCCAACGCCATCTAGCGCCTGTTTCCGTTTTAAGCTTACTACGTAAAAAATCACGAAAGTAGCATTTTGTATCAAGTTTAGAAAAAAAAAAAATAAAAAAAAACGTGTCATACTTTGTTAAAAAAATTATTTAAATCTAAAAATTAAAAAAAAGGTGTAACATAATCTCAAATTGTTTTATAAATATTTTTAAACGATTGTACGTCAAAAAATCTACAATATTTTGCCCTAAAGTCTTTTTTTTTCAATATTATATTTTAGCAAAAAAATTCGACATAATGGGGACCAAGAAAATATTTCAATTTTGTAACCGTCACTGACGGCTTTGGTTTTAGTAAAAAAATCTAAAAAAATTAGAGTATTGTTTTCTTACGAAGGACTATCGATTCCCATAGATTTTGACCAAATCTATTTTTTGACGGGTACAGTTGACGTGAAATGCCCCCTATATAATGTTAGTATCATTTAAAGATATGTTCATGTATATCCTTGTACCGGTAAAATATGACCTTACCATATTAAAATTGAGAGAAACACAAAAAAGTAGTATTCGCAAATCGAATATTTAGTAATCTACTACCGCTCGTATGTCTTTAACTGGTTATTAGACACACGAGCGATTACTACACTAAAAAAACTGTGGCCCGTAGCAGCCAGTATATGTGAGAGCGTACTTACAACAACAAAGTCAGTGCTCATTGCTTTGCCAGTGGTACGTACTACATACCATGCGTAGCGCTACCACGAGCAGGAGTGCATTACTTTCACAAAGTCGTGGCCACTGCAACGGGCCATGGTTTTTTCAGTGTAGTTTACTTTTTTACCTAGGTACGTTATGTACTATTTTGTAATCACTACGTCAACACATTTATGATATTCTCGGGCTAACTCCTCTTTTGTTTCCATAACGACGTTTTTCTGAGTATGTTGCGGAAGCCAGTAAGCTGTTAAAACCAAGTATTCACATACCTGGATGCAATATCTCGCCCATATTGGAAAGTGAGCAATAATTAGATATATATAAAATCTAATTAAATCTATTTAACACTAGATATTTCTCGCACACATTTACTGTATATAATTATGTTATAAACACTGTTATAAAATTTCGCACAAGTACATTTACTGTAAAAAATAGTACGCTTATATATATATACGAGGGTGGTCCGATAAGTAATTAGCCTACAAAAGAAAAACGATAAATTTTGTAAAAATTTCTTTTTATTTTTCAACATAATCTCC
>JAPYYV010000712.1:0-59993 GCA_030522625.1 Copidosoma aretas
GGGGGTGGAGTCCTTGCTAAAGCAGGGGCTCAATCACACATGGGGATCCGGGGTATAGCTGTCGGAGTAAGCAGGCGGAAGTAAGACTGCTTCAGGCGGAAGCGTCTGCTCGTCTAATAGCACGAGGTTGACCACGGTCGATAATACTGCTTGTTGATAATGAGCCAGTACAGTAGGACTAATCCGGCACTAATATGGGTACCTTAGTAGTTCTTTCTATAGTATGGGGAAGCCTGGCTGCCGAGTAGGGGTAATCCGTCACTAGTAGGGCTGCCGGAAAACTGTTCCAGTACCCGCATAGCTACACTACTTTTCCATTAATACTTTTTATTCTCTTTTGTTTTATAGATGACTTGTTCATTATAAAAATCTTGTCGGAGTATTTACATTTGAAAACAATCGTTTATTAACGTACAATCCGATATCTTTAAATCATCAACCTTGTAGTTAATTAAGAGTTATTGCAGACGCCGATACCATCATCAATTATTCGCGCTACAAAATCAATAAAAGAATGGAATATTATTGGAATCTATTGTTCTTTTTGGTTGGATGCAATATTAACCTTATTAACCTCTAGAAGGTTGTATTGGGAGTTTTTTGTGAGTACGACATGTGTGGATTGACACAACTGTTACTGCTCTCAAAAAAAATCATTTAACAGGGTATTTTATGCAATATGCACATCGTATGCTAAGAGCTAAACTCATTGTTTATTTTAAATTAATATAGATTAATCACATACCAAAGCAAGTCCAATAATAATAGTACATAGATGCGCAAATCCCATGCTGTGCTGCAAGAGTCTATGGCTCCGATCGTTGGGGTGGCTATACCAAAGAGTTCAGCCGACTATTTAGGACGAAACGTAAGTTCGATTCCCTATCTTTTTCTCTACCTTTTTCTTACTCTTCGCCAAGCATGTTGGACCAATATCATCATTGAACTTGCATCGATATGTGAGTCATCTATATTAATTTAAAAAAATTAAATAGTTTGTATCTCAATAGACTGGGTGCCTATTGCACAAACTACAAAGTTAAGTTTTATGTTATGTTCTTACTGGAGCTAGTATTGGAACTCTTTTGTTACATTCGTACAGATTAAGATTATGGATTTTCTTCCATCACATAATCTATAGTTCATGCTTACGTTTCAGATAAGTGTAACACTTTCTCCTGCATTTAAATGTAATATTTTATCGAAAATTTCGTCGTATACTAAATAAATTTAATTGATCTATTAGACACTGCAACTAGTTTTTTATCGGATTATTATGTTTCTTTTGTGTTTACATAATCAACAATATTACAAAACAATTTCACAATGTTGTTTTTCACAAGAAGTCTACTACTTTTATCACTAATATCTTTGTTGTGGCGTACCAAGAAAACTTTTCTAGACCGGTTAAATGAATCATCTCGTTAACTACGGTAAATTTTTTATCAAACATAATTAGTATTTAAACTTTAATGTACAATGCAATTTTTACACATTTTATCTTTATTATTCAAAACCAATTTTAAAAACTTTTTATTTTTAATAGCATGTTTTTCTTGAGATTAATAACATTAATCTGTGACTTTAAATAGGAAAATAAAAGAAATCATTTATTGTTAGTTATCAACACTCATTTTTTTGAAGCGCCAATAATTAGCTAAATCGTCTACCTTAAATCATCAACTTTTTAGCACATGAAATCGACTTACCATGAAAAAATGTTCTTAAAGTCTCATAATAGATTAGGTCATTTATTGATTTATCACACTCTCTCAGTTTTCTTTTGTCAGATTCTAATGTAAGAGTGGTTGTTTTGATATCTGATAAGGAGAAAGGTTATCTTAAAGTCGTATGAATCGTCATACCTCTAGGTAGTTCTATATAAGCTCTCTAAGCCACGGCCATCAAAACCACTTTTTTCGTGGCTTGTCGAAGAATAAAAGATTGAATTACATAAATATATTTTGAAGTCCTACCAAGATTATCGATAGAAGTTTTTTTTTCTCTTCGCATGATAGTAGAATTAAAATTTTTGAAGATTAATATGGATTAAGCCATACTATGGATCAGCTAAAATAAATTTTTACCGTTACATCATGTTCTAAACTTTTTGGGTTGTAAGACCAAACGAAGACTATACTAAATGTTGTAATGATAAAATTTTGTTTGAAGCTAGAAATAATCTGTTTTTGTTGTTCTTTTTGAAATTATCTGAAAAATAATTTTCAAATAAGTCTCATACTTTGTATAACGATTCGCCAACTGATTTTGGGCATTTTTTTATTTATCTAATTTGAGCAATAAGTGAGTTTTTTTAACACTGTGAAGAAGATTTTCAAGTAAAATCTTTTAGAATCCCAAGGACTAATACTTTTGATCCTACCCAGAATGTCAAGTGCTCACTCTTCTTTTTATCTTTTGTTTTTCTTGATTCCCCAGAAGTAAATAGATTTTTAATATCTTAATTTCTTTAGTTTCTAGCTCCCTCGATCTCCTTATTTACCTTGCTTGGGGACTGTATCTGTATTTATTTATCATCGCTTCCTTTCAACTATTTTTAGTCAAGGTTATACGGTTATGATTTTTAGTGTAAACTGCTTACCTTGTCATGTAGTAAGTTCGACTTTATTGACAAAATCTGGAAATCCTCTATAAGGAAATCTTCAATAGGACACATATGTGTTGCATTCATCAGATCTGTTAGTCTGTTATGGACTTCTTTATCTTGAACATCTTACCTTATTGCTGCTACATAGGCTTTATCTTTTCCTCTATGCAAATCGTTTAAAAAAACTTTACATTCAAAATAAAGGATACGTAATTCATTACCTATATTATATTCTAATAAAAACATTAACTCACAGAATGTCTCTACAAATAGTCTGCAATGTTGCTTGAAAAATTCATTCTGCATATGTTGGGATACCATTAAGAGATATTCTTAAAAAAAATTATTTTAGATGATATCAGACATTTTTTATATTTGAATTGTTTATTGCTGTAACGTAAAGATCCGTTCTTGTTATTTCTATGATAATGGTCATAACATTCTGATGCACCTGATAAATATATCTTGAACTATTAACGTAAGTAGGAGGAGAATCATATTGTTAGTCGGGATAAAAAAGTTCTAATTGTTATAAGCCCTCAGAAACTATAGTGTCTATCTATTTAAGATGTATTAATTAAAATCATTAAAAAAAAAATGTTCGGGCTCTCGGTATCTAATAAAACAGTCTTATGCCGAAAAACTTTGTCAATGAAAAATGTGCTGTAGAATATCATTGACTATGACAGTAATATAACTGGCAGTTCAAGAGAATAATTTTCCGAACTAAAGTAAGACAATATGTATTTGAAAAGAAATTTCAGCACAAGTGATACTATTAAATTATTCGTAGTAGTTGGTCATCTAATTTTAGAGCACTTGTGATTTAAGCATTACTAGTTGCTTTGTGGTAAGATTTTTTCTGCGTGAAACGGCATTAGCCACGGGAGCCACACTGATTCAATAAAATTTCAGTATGAATTTCACGACTTCTTAAGTAAAACATAAAAATAATGTATTTTATATACAGTGAAATTCTGTCCAATACCTTATTTAATAAAAATAATAATTATAAAGGATGAATTATAAAGGTTTTCGATGATTAAAGCGGATTCATTAGAAATGTACATAACAATGTGTATTAAAACCTGTCTAGCAAGTTGTCGAATTAAGTTATTTGCTTTTGTTGCATAATATTTTCTGTGGATGCTAAGCAACTTTTTGGTGTAAAATATATTTTCGACAAATAATAAATCATGTCAGTTGATTTTTCTGTTCACAGGTGTACAATAGTCTGATGTATTAAAGACAAATCGGAAAAAGAATAAGATAAAGATAGAGAGAAAAATACATGATATCAAAGCATTTACATGCTTATGCGAGAAAGAATAAAAGATAAGTGATAATAAAGAGTAGAACAAGGAAAACTGAACCATATAAATCTTTAGAAAAGAAAAGAAAGTAAGAAACACTTAAAAGTGTCAGGAAAAAAAATCTTTGGCCTCATGTGCCCTTTACTGATTTATTCAAGGGAGTCTTACCCGAAACTATCTGTTGTGTAGAATTGTAAGTGAACAAGCATGTTTTTTAAATTAAACTTTATTGTCCACATCGTTACTATACAACGCGATGCACTTCAATATATTTATGCGTGCATGTACATGCACGGAAGTATGCAAGTATAATTCATGCTGATTGTAAACGATATAAATGATTGTCAATATTGCTATAAGTATAAGAAAGTAACGTAAAATTGTATACAGTATTAAAATATTTATTAAAATTTTATGTTTGATTATTTGATAAAATTGGTTTTTTAACTTTGGAATCCAGCTTATATGAAGAAAAATTGAAAATACACAGACTCACAGAGGCGTGGACTCATACTCGTACATGAATGAAGACACACAATATATATATGAATAAAACTTTGTGTGTGTGTTAACTGCATTCGAACTCACTACTGTCATAATTAAACTGATAAGCCTAAGTTGTTCAAGAAACCTCCATATTATAGGGATCAATGATTAAAAAGTCATACTTATCGTAACGTTTCGATTAAATAGTGGAAACTTATCAGGATTTTTTTATTGCATCAATATCTAACATGAAACATTAAGAACAAAAAAATGCTATGTACAATACCAGAATCCTTTGACAATACTTTAAGCAGTAAATTCAACAACTATAAAATAGTAAATATAAGATAATACAAAGACTTCCAACTTAAGAATTCAATACGCCGAAAATAAAGTTAAGGTATACACATAGATCACGGTGCAAAGAATACTTGTAAACAGAATTACTTTGAGAGAATTACTTTGAGAGTGGTAACAAAAATACTTAAATGTAAATCTAGTGTTTTCTTTACGATACACCCATCCAATGTCTATTCGCATGCCTGAGCAACTGCGTGTCTTTCTGTGCATATATCATACTCGGATAATCCACAAAAAGATTCAGTAACATGAGACTACCAAAGTGCCGAGATTATTTCAATGTTCTGCTTCGAACTAAGAGCATTACACTGTATGATTCGTATTACGAGACTACCACGTAATGTTAAACTCTGGAAACGTAAATGTTAAAGCAACGAGTTTCAATATTAGCAGTCCTAGACTGCCATTTCTTAGCTTAGTAAATGATTGATGCTCGAAGTTCTAGGAGCATGCACAATTCATTGGTTGGAAGAAATAACGTACCAATTCGAAAAAGCGCTAATAAAACGTACCAATTCGAAAGAGGCCTTAAAAAGTACTAATGCAAAAAACCGCTAAGAGACGTACCAACTAAGCCGAAAGGTTCGATAATATAGATTACTTACATACCAAAGCAAGTCCAATAATAAGACTACATAGGGGCGCGAGCCCCATGCTGCGCTGCAAGTGTCTATGGCTCCGATCGTTGGGATAGGCAAACCAAACAGTTCCGTCGACTATTGAGGACGAAACGTTAGTTTGATTTCCTATCTTTTTCCCAATTTCTCTTACTGTTCGACAAGCACGTTGAACCAATAGTATCATTGAACTTGCATTGGTATGTAAGTAATGTATATTGATTTAAACAAACTAAATAGTTTAAATCTCAACAGACCAGTCGCAAATTGCACAAAATACAATGTTAAGTCTCATATCATGTTTTTACTAAAGCTAGGATTCGAACTCCTTTGTTATTTTCGTACTGATAAGAATTTTCAATCTTGTTCCATTAATTCAAATGGTGGCGTTCTGAGCGGTAACAGATCGCAAATATTTACTCCTGCTATAAAATTCATTTGATTCATAATTATTTGCGACTCTTATCAAATAAATAAGGTGAACCTATTCTATTATACTTTAAGTGGCACCAGTATTGATAGTTTTTACCGAAGTTAAGTTATGTGGTTCTTGTACTGGTTTGTACTGTCATAACCTTAATTTGTCGTGCTTTCTCGCGGCTGTGCCCGTAGCGGATGTGTGCTGCTATGCCTCCCAGGTTTTGGCTAAAAGGCCCCAAAAGCGGGGATCAGGTCAGCGGGGATAGTGCTGGTTCGCGTCGGTCGGGCCAAGGAGCCCGCCCCGGTGTCGTACGTGGTGTTAAGTGTGCATATCGGCAGTGTAAGATTATCACAATACCGAGCTTTAGCTGCTCTTCATGTGCACACATGTATGTATCACAGCGTATGTGCCAAGGCAGCTCAGTGCAGCCTCAAGTTTGTTGACAAGAACACCAGCACGGTCATGTGTGAGCCTTGTCTTGCAAGACTCGTAGAACTCAATCGTACGATAAACTTGTCGCAGTACGCCAATGCTTCTTTGGACGGCTAGCCACCATTTTTTGGTTTAGCTGGCCTGAGCTCTGGTGCTGGTCCTTCTACCGGCAGTGCTGTTTGCGCTCAGGGGACAAATAAAGGATCGCCTTTATTCGGGCTGGGTGGCTGGCGACGTATGTCTCATGGCGCTGGCTTGTTGGATGGCAGTCGCGCGCGACACGTACCTGTTTTGACAAGTGACTTAAGGGCAGATCAGAGTGCTGCTGATCCCACAGATATTGAGTCCCATGATTCGAATTTGGCCTTGAATCGGGCACTTCATACTCACGCTTTAGATCGTTCATTGCAGCATATTATTGCGGTTACCATCAGGGAGGAGCTTCGGAGTGCCTTGCCACATCATGGTGAGAGAATATCTGGCTTAATCAGAAGGGAACTGCAGCAGGACCTTAAGGGTCTCTACTCCAGTAATCAGTTTGTTGAGGAGAAGATTGATGGTGCAGTTCACGATGTTGGTTCTCTTGATAGTCGTATCTCCTCGCTGGAGCATAACACGTCAACTTATGCTGAGAATCTGAGTGCCATGTATAACGAACTTGACGAGATAACAAAAAATTGAATAGTCTTATGTTGTTCTGTGTTCCAGAGATACAGAGCGAGGCCCAGGATGATTCTAATGACGAGGAGCTACCTGATGATCTTACTAGAGTTCAGGGAATCCCTGCTCTCAGACTTGCCGATACATCTTCGGAAGCACTTGCGGTGGTGGCCGTATCCAGAGTTGGTCAGATAAAAGTGACAAAAACAGACCACTCTGTGTGAAGATGGGCTCCAGAAACCAGGTGTTTGGCGTCATCGCCTGCTCGTCGCAACTCCCGGTGGGAATCAAAGTATTTACACATAAGACCAGGGCACAACGCAAACATCTTAGCTACATCAAAAATTGTGCTACGACCTACAACAGTGCCAATCCAGATGATAAACTAAGTGTAAAGCATATCATAGGCGTACCTTCTCTTGTGCATGTCAAGGGCGGAGTTCGTGATCCGAAAAACCCAGCTTACTTGGCCTATTAGGCCTGAACATATATTACTAGAATGTTAGAGGCTTTTGTACCAAGTTCAATACATTTAAACACAATCTGTTAACTGGAGCGGTTTCGCCTGATATTATCGTACTTACAGAGACTTGATGGCTACACGAAGCAGGAGAGGTATCATTTGCACTACAGGGTTACGAGGTCTTCCGGCAGGATAGGGTTCCGGTAGCGTCTGAAACGACCAGGGGCGGCGGTGTACTGATAGCAGTCTCGTCAAGACTCCCATGCTCTCGTCTGTCATCTGCGTCTCGTGGCTCTGATGAGCTGTTCGTAGGGGCCAGTGGTCATGACAATGGTCTTATGATCGGGGCCATTTATCTGCCGCCTACTTCGGAACCAATATGCTACAGGGACTATGTAGACTCAGTCCAGGATCTCGCCAGGAAGCATGAAGGTGACGTGTTCCTGCTTCTGGGTGATTTTAATCTGCCTGGTATTCTGTGGAGTAATGATCCGTTAAACTACAATACTATAGCATATGTTTCTCCGGATATATTGGACAGTGCTTCTACAGTTCATAAATCATTTTCTTTGTTGGACTTCAAGTCAAGTGTATGGTATTTTTTCGTGCAATAAACTGTATATTCTGGATTGATGTTTCAGTTTGTGTTCATCGGGTCAGTGCGTACAACCATATGACGTTTTATCAAAAGTGGACTCACACCACCCGCCGACATTTTTTGTTTTACCTTATAATTTTCTTTGTAATCCTGTACGCCGTGAGCCGTACAGAGATTTTAGGCATGCGAATAACGACGCGATTGCTACATCTCTCTCATCCGTGAATTGGGACTCATTTTTTTCACAAAGCCCAAATAATGTTAATCTAATGTGTTCAGAATTACATAGTCTTCTGTCAAATCTCATCGATATGCACGTACCTATTAAGCGGAGAAGAGAGATTGATTTTCCTCATTGGTTCAGTACAGAGCTGAGAATGGCAGTTCTTGACAAGAAGCGTGCGCATGAAATATATAGACTTTCTAGCCAAGAATGCGACCACATTGAGTTCAAATGTTTGTTTGCGCCTGCGGAAGGCTTGTTATAGGGATTACATAGATAACGTTCAGAGGTCCTGCACTGACGCCCTAAAATCTTTTTGGTCGTATGTTAATGACCAGCGTGGTTCCGGAGGGCTTCTGAATGTGATGGGATCTGAAGAGGCGTTTCCCCGTAGACCAAGTAGTATTGCCAATTTATTTTCCAAACATTTTTCCTCTTTTAACATACAATCAGACAATCAAGCTTCTATGACCAGTAATACAGACACTGTGGTCGATTCAATAAGTATATCTAAAACTAACATTTTTAATGCTATTAATAAATTAAAAACCAATAATAGTCCGGGTCCATACGGCATTCACCCTCTCATGATCACAAAATACCGAGAGCAATTTTCCCATTGGTATGGAAGTCCAGTTACAATATTTTAATACACAAAAAGGGTGAGGTCGATCAGGTGGCAAACTATAGGCCTGCTACAATAAGCAGTATCTTTCCTAAACTTTTGGATGACATATTAACTGTCAAACTTACTTTATAATGTCAAGGTCAAATTAGTGAACACCAAAACGGTTTCGTGGCCAGTCGTTTAACAGTGACAAATCTTGCCATTCATACTAGCCACATTTCAAGCTCTTCAATTGATCACGTTCAAGTTGATTCCGTATACACTGATTTCTCACGAGCTTTTGACACACTTAATCACTCAATACTATCGAAAAGATTCACGCGTTTGGTATACAGAGAGCTGTGCTGTCATTGATTGCGTCATTCTTGCAGAAAAGGACTCAGTGGGTTAGGGTCTCGGACTGCCTGTCTAGCGTTATTGACGTTTATTCGGGGGTCCCTTAGGGCTCTTATCTAGGACCATTCCTTTTTAATATCTTTATAAATGACCTGCCGGGTATAGTGAGCGGATCAAAGGTGTTGATGTACGCTGACGATGTAAAAATTTACAAGAGCACTCGGTCTTCCCTTGATTGCATTGCGCTCCAGAGAGACATCGATTCTGTTCAGCAATGGTGTACTAATCAATGGCCTGTTCTTTAAGCCTGAGATATTCTCAGTGGTCACCTTTGCGCGCTCGGGCTCTCCTTTTTTGTTTGACTATCAATTGGCCGGGTTACAACTGAATAGGGCAAACGAGGTCAAGGACCTAGGGGTCCTTTTCGATAGCAGATTGGAATTCTGTAGCCACTACAACATGATTTGCACCAAGGCGCGTAGAACCTTGGAACTCGTCTACCGCTCTACAATGGACTTCACATCATGTTCCACATTGATCTATCTCTTTCGCACTTTAGTTATGCCTATTCTTTCATATGCATCCACCATTTGGTATCCACGTACAATCCACTCTTCCACTCTACTGGAGCGAATTCAACACCGCTTTCTTCGAATACTGGCATTCTGATCTGGAGCACCTATGCACGCGTTTGACCACGATTACACCCCAGCTGCCCGATTGTTCGGCTTACACAGTATATCCTCCATAAGGATATATCATGATCGCATATTCATTTTTAAAGTTGCAAGCGGTCTAATTAGATACCCATCGTTGCTGTCTATGTTGTGTTCTCGGAACCTGAGCTACGGTCTTCGTTCAGCTCGCCCATTAGTGGAGCGTTCTCCTCGTTCTACTTTCGAACAGCTGTCTCTTTCATTTCGTTCAATTCATGCCTGGAATACCTTACTTTTTGCGACTAGACAAGCGGGAACTGTGGTAGAATTCAAAAATGCAGTGCAGGACGGTCGCGAATTTTAGCGTGCCACTTTTTTGGTGAGTGCTTAAAAAACTGTGCTGTGACAGCGTATATTAGATAATTAAGAGATAGCTACTTTTGTTACAAGGTTTAATCGGAGCGTCTACTATACCACTATATCTTATTATATTATATTTCATTGCCCTACAGTTTACTTTGTATATTTATATGTTATGTAATTCTCATAAATAATGTATCATATTGTTAACCTCAAATAAATAAATAAATAAACATTAACCATAATTCATGCACATGTTTTCTCTAAGTGTAGAAAATTCTCCTGCATTTAAATGTAATATTTTATGGCCCATGTCCTGGTAAATGAATGAATTTAGTCAATCTATTAGGCACTGCAGCTACATTTTTCTCGAATCAATCTATTTCTTTTGTCATAACGTAATGAACAATATTACAAGACAATTTCTGAAAGTCGATTTTCTTAAAAACTCACTATTTTTATCACAAATATTTTTGTTGTGGCGTGCAGAGAAAATGTTCTAGACTGGTTCAATGCATCAACTATTAAAAAACAGTAAAATTTCAATCAAACAGCCTTTCAACATTAATGTACTATATATTTTTACACATTTCATCTCCAATGTTCGAAACAAATAATAAAAACTATTCATTTTTTAATATCATATTTTACTTGAGATTATTAACTTAAAACTGCGACTATAAATAAGTAAATGAAGGAAATCATTTATTGTTGGTTATCAAATCTCACTTTTTTAAGAAGGCTATATTTGGCTTAATTTTTTACCTAAAATTATCAACTTTTTTGGACATGAAATCAAAATAGCATGGGACATTTTCCTAATGTCACATAAAAGATTAATTAATGAAAAACCTTAATAATCTATCCTTTTTAATTATTGTATTCATTAGGTGAGATACTGGGCATAACTCCACTACATATAGGATACATTATTTTTATGTTTCACTAAAGTAGTAGTAAATATCTTATTAATATTTTACTAAATCAGTGTGGCCCCAGTGCCTAATGCCATTTTACGTAGAGGCAATCCTACCACAACGGAGCTGGTTATGTTGCTATCACTTGTTCTTTAAAATTTGATGGACAACTATTAAAGATAATTTAATAATATCACTTGTGCTGAATTTTATTTTTACATACATATAGCCTTACTTTAGTTCGAAAAATTAATATCTTAAGTTGCAAAATATATCATTGTCCATGTCAAAGATATTTTATTGCACATTTTTAATTCACAAAATTTTTTTGTATAAGGCTGTTTTATTAGATACCGAGAGCCCGAGTAGTTTTTTTGTATAATATTTATTAATACATCTAAAATGAATAGACAGTATAGTTTCTAAGCGCTTATAAAATAAGAGTTTTCTCACCCGACTAAGGACATGTTTCTTTTTCTACTTACTTTGATAGTTCAAGATATATGTATCAGGCGTATCACGATGTTATGACCATTATTATTGATATAACAAGACCGGATCTTTCCGTTACAGCAATAAAAAATTCAAATAGGGCCTATTTCTAACATCTTTTCAAATAATTTTTTTAAAGAAAATCTCTTAATGGTATCCCAACGTATGCAGAATGCATTTTTGAAACAACATTGCAGACTATGTGTAGAGACATTCTGTGAGGTGATGTATGTCCAAAAGTATTATATAATCAATAAATTACATATACTTTATTTTAAATGTAAGGTTTTTTTATAACAACTTGCATGGAGAAAATAATAAAGCATATGTAGCAGCTATGAGGTAAAATGTTATGGAGAAGTTCATAATAGGCTAACAGATCTAATAGATGCAACATATATCTGCCCTATTGAAGATTTTCTTATGGAGGATTTCCAGATTTTATCAATAAAGGCGAACTTGCTATATGACAAGGTAAGCAGGTTACACTAAAAATCACAACCGTATAACCTCGACTAAAAATAATTAAAAGGAAGCGATGATAAAAAAATACAGATACAACCCTCATGTATGGTAAATATAAAGATCAAGGGAGCTAGAAACTAAAGACATTTACATATTAAAAATCTATTGACATCTGGTAAATCAAGAGAAAAAAAAAAGATAAGTGATCACTTGACATTCTTGGTAGGATCGAAAGTATTAGTCCGTATAACTCTGAAAGATTTTACTTAAAAATCTTTTAGACAGTTTTAAATAAACCTACACATTGCTTAAATTAGATGAATAAAAAAATGCTCGAAATTTGTTAGCGCTATAAGACACTGCATAATCGTTATACAAAATATGAGACTTATTAGAAAATTATTTTTCAGATAATTTAAAAAACAACAACAAGAATAGAGTTTTGCTAGATACACACAAAATTTTATCATTATAAAATATAGTATAGTCTTCTTTTGGTCTTACAACCTCAAATAATTTAGAACAAGAAGTAATGGTAAAGAGTTATTTTTGTTAATTCATAGTATGGCTAAATCCATATTTATCCTACCTATGAATTTTGATTGCCTTCGATTTATTGGTCTTGTAATTGGTTGATTGAGTAGACTGAGTAATGCATGTGATTGGCTGAGGTTAGTAAAGAGCAGAAAATTCAAACATCAAATTTAATAAAATCAAAGTTTAATTAAATTTTAAGTTCTTTCTACCTGTGAATTTTGGTAGTCATCGACTTATTCGCTCTGTGATTAGTTGATTAGGTAGACTGAGTAATGCATGTGATTGGCTGCGATGAGTTAAGAGCGGCAAATTCAAACATCAAATTTGAAAAAATTCCTGCCTATGAATTTTGGTTGTCATCGATTTATTCGCTCTGTGGTTGGTTGATTGAGTAGACTGAGTAATACATGTGATTGTTTGCGGTGAGTTAAGAGCAGCAAATTCAAACATCGAATTTAAAAAAATCAAAATTTGATTGAATTTCAAGTTTTTCCTACCTATGAATTTTGGTTGTCATCGATTTATTCGTTCTGTGATTGGTTGATTGAGTAGACTAAGTAATGCATGTGATTGGCTGCGATGAGTTAAGAGCGGCAAATTCAAACATCAAATTTGAAAAAATCCTACCTATGCATTTTGGTTGTCATCGATTTATTCGTTCTGTGGTTGTTTGATTGAGTAGACTGAGTAATGCATGTGATTGGCTGCGGTGAGTTAAGAGCGGCAAATTCAAATATCAATTTTAAAAAAATAGAAATTTAATCGAATTTTAAGTTTTTCTTTCCTATAAATTTTGGTTGTCATCGATTTATTTGTTCTGTGATTGGTTGATTGATTGGACTGAGTAATGCATGTGATTGCCTGAGGTGAGTTAAGAGCGGCAAATTCAAACAGCAAAATTGAAAACATCAAAATTTAATTAAATTTTAAGTTTTAAAAATTTATTTCATGTTTCAAAACAATATATCTTACAGTTACAATTAATACATGTTTTCCTAATAATGAAAATTTATGGTCATCGATTTATTCGTTCTGTGATTCGTTGAGATCAGTCAAGGGCGCGTAAATTTGAAAATGAGATTTAAAAACAGTAGTTTACATTTTTGCGTGGATAAAAAATTGGACTCATGTATTTAATTTTTGTCTTACAAAATCAAGGAATTAAATTTTTTCTATTTACTGTGTGGGGCTGGCGCGCAAAGCGCGCAGGGGCGGAACCCCTAGTCTTTAAAAATTTTTATTGTACATTCATGCGAAGAGAAAAAAAATCTTCTATTGATAATCTTAGCAGAACTAAGAAAATTTATGTAATTTAATCATTTATCATTCAACAAGACATGAAAAAAAAGAGGTTTTGATGCCCTGGGCTTAGATAGCCTAAATAGAACTACTTAGAGGTATGACGACTCATAGGACTATAACATCACCTTTGTTTTTATCAGATATCAAAACAATCACTCTTCCATTATAATCTGACAAAAGATAATTAAGAGAGTGTGATGAATCAATAAATGGCTGAATCTTTTACGAGACTTTAAGAAAATTTTTTCATGGTAAGTTCATGTGCTAAAAAGTTGATAGTTTAAGGTAGAAAATTCAGTTAATTATAGTCTTTTTAAAAAAGAGAGTGTTGACAACTAACAATAAAAGATTTCTGGAGATGAAATGTGTAAAAATGCGTGGTACATTTAAGTTGAAAGACTAATCATGTTTGATTTGAAATTTACTGTAGTTAAATAGATGATGCATTCAACCTGTCCAGAAACTTTTTTTCGCAAGCCATAACAGAGATATTCGTGAATAGAATAGTAGAGTTCTCACCAGAATTAACATTACGAAATTGTTTTGTAATAGAGTTACTTTCCTAAAGACAAAAGAAATGATTGATCTGAGAAAAAAGTAGTTGCAGTGTCTAATATATCGAATGAATTCATTTAATATACCAGGACGTTTGCGATAAAACATTACATTTAAAAGCAGGAGCAATTGTCACACTTTTATGCAAAATAAGCATAAAAAATGGTTTATATATTGGGACAAGATTCAAAATTTTAACGAGTACGAATATAACAAAAGAGTTCTAGTACTAGCTCTTGTAAAAACATCACGTAAAACTCAACATAGTATTTTATGCAATACCCACCCAAACTATCGAGACCCAAACTATTTAATTTTTGTAAATCAATATAGATTACTGACATACTAAGGCAAGTCCAATGATAATATCGGTCCGACATGCTGGGCGAAGAGTAAAAGATGGTTGGGAAAAAGATAGCGAATCAAACTTACGTTTTGTCCTAAATAGTCAACAGGATTCTTTGGTATGTCTAAGCCAACGATCAGAGCCATAGACGCTTGCAGCGAAGCATTGGGTTTGCGCATCTGTGTAATTTTATCATTGAACTTGCTTTTGTATGTGAGTAGTCTATATTATCAAAGACTCTTTCGAATTGGTACGTTTCCTAGCGCCTTTCCAAATTTGTACGTTTTTAGCGCTTTTTTGCACTAGTGCTTTTCTTAGTGCTTTTTTAAATAAGTACGTTCTTTAGCACTTTTCTGAATTGGTACGTTATTTTTTTCAAGCGATAAATTGCGCATGCTCCTAGAACTTCGAGCACTAATCACTAAGTAAGCTAAGAAATGGCAGTCTAAGACTGCTAATATTGAAACTCGTTGCTTTCACATTTACGTTTCCAGAGTTCAACATTACGTGGAAGTCCTGTAATACGAATTATACAGTGTTATACTTTTAGTTCTAAGCATAACAAACAAATAATCTCGGCACATTGGTAGTCTGTACTATCTTTTTTTTTTACTGAAGAAACTAGCTGAAAGTTGAAAATAAGTTTTATGTATGCACTAGAAATAAGGCGTCTGCAATTCTTTCTGTATAAATTATAGAATACTGGCTCCTCACCACCTTGCGGTAAGTATCTAGGCACGTATCTTTTTCTGAAGAAACAATAGAGGACCAAAGAGGAGTTTAATGTATACAATTTTTGGCGATAGCGGAACTTTTGAAACTATTGAAACGATGAAATTGGTATAAAATAAATAATTTTATTAAAGTATAACTATTGTTTCTAGGATTTTCTTATAGTGCTGAATCCTATAAGCCTAACCTTACAACGTTATTGTCGTAATCTATCCTAAATAAACACCGGGAAACAGAATATCACCGCGATAAATGATAAATGTTTTTTCGGAAATAAAGAGAATTTATAATAACGTAACAGAATTAATTGATTTAGACATTGTTGTATTGACATTTTTGAGGTAAATAACCCAGTACTAAATAAGGATCTAGGAGTGTCTTAATAAAAAAGGTGTTACAGTAGTATTATTGCTTGATGCATTTATATTCCATTAATAGTGTCCCAAATATTGGAGGAAATTGGCTGCAGAATATTGGCACTCAAAGAATTTCCTGCCTATTTTTATTTTACATTTGATTGAGTTAATTATGAAATTTTTAATTATCCCTTTGTTCCTGTATTTTTCGAGTAGAAAATAAAGCATCAAGATATTCACTGCAAGGTGGTCAGAAAACAGTATCCTATCATTTGTACACCCCGTATTGTGATGCTTTATGCTTAGTGTATTGTATACAATTCTTGAATACAATTTAAGGCGGACACATTCGGCAGAAAAACAAAGTGTACAGGCAATAAGTGAGTAATATCCGATGCCATTTGTCAATTACGTACCATTGTGCGTAGTTATAATTATAGCAATTACAACAGTGGCAGTGGCAATAATAATGATAAAAAAATATAATGAAGACAATAATAACAGAATCTATTAATATCTGATACAAATAATGACAATAACAGTAACGGGAACAAATACAACAATGACACAGCTACAAAAATACATTTTTGGCTTAGGGTGTCAGACCATATTAAATATATATTTTTGTTGGGTCATAAAAACCAAATCTGCGGTCAGAACAACCACATTAGGCTAGGATATCCTGTAAGCCCAAAACCCCGTTTGAACTAAATACTAATAAACCCATAGTACCTTGAAACCACACTTTTGTATTCATATAACCCCATAAAACTATAACACCACAACTCCATAACCCAATTACCTCAAAATCCAACCAAAATAGTTAATCTCCGGAATTTTGTATGCATGCAAATTTCTTCGGACATTCAGGATTCGTATGAACAGTGAAATAAGACGTAATTACACCATTATCGAATAAATCTACAACTTCGCAATAATATAACCCCGAAACCTCTTATAAAACCAGATTTGTTCATTTCAGTCATTCTGGGCTTATACATTTCCTCACGGATGGTTAGAATAGTTGTAACCAGAGGCACCATTGCGTCGGCATTAACTTTACTTAATGTACGCTGCAGTAAAGTTTCACGATTTTAATCATCATATTGCTCTACTTTATAAGATGTTAAATTTAGGAACTAGGATAAAAATGAAGTACTAGAATAAAGACTAGCAGGATGTAGGATCCCTAGTAGAAACAAAATTCCTGCGGCACGTTTACGAAAATAGAATATGAAATCATGATGGAATAATCAAATTTGAAGAATTGTAGTAAAATTATAATTAATAATAAGATGCAAACCGTACCCGCAAGAAATATAACATCTTAGTCATCGTAGCTCTAAATAATTATCGGACAAGACAAGTTTTAAATTATCATAGATGTGAAGAATTTTTACTTGATATAAGTAGGCTGGTTTTAAAAAATAGTAAGTCTTTTTATTTGCTTCTTTTTAAAGATGTTTTTCAATGAGACTTAATGAGAGAAATGTTGACCGTCTATACTAATGTTCGAGATATGATATACTTTTTTGAAATTTTTTAACCATAATCTTGTCAAGATATAATCAAAATCAAGTACATCGTGATTATGTTCTATTAAGATCTCTCTGTGTATACATATATTGTATGACTGCCTATGCTGTCAGTAACTGACTAAACATTCACAAAACTGCAATGAATCAATCAATATAGCATTAATTTTATAAAAACAAAAAAAATTACCTCTTTTTTTTTTACCAGTTTCTGTAAACAATTAGTTTTTTTTTATCATAGGAAAATCAATTATAAGGCTACATGATTTCGCAATGTATTATGTACTTTTTCGCAAAGAGGTCCATAAAAGATTGGTTCTCATTTGATTGCACTTAAAAGAGCAGATTTCTTTACGTATTATTGGACCAAAAGATTGCTTGTATAAATTTGATACATATGATAGATATTTTGAGCGACTTTACACATAGTAGCAGTCCGCTACAGAATAATTTCCCAGCGTCTTACAGATTAGACATCATCAGATAGTCTTACTATGATTATCCTCCTCCCCTTATGTGCACTCTCTCTCTCTCTTATCTACACTTCTCCGCCCGCCCCACCATCTCTCTGGTGAGTCCCCTGTCCGCAGCTCCTGTACAATGAAGCTAGTTTCTCTCTCCCAACGATTACATGGTGAGGTATAGAATGTGTTTAACACGTCATAATTTCATAATTTATCCCAGTTCACTTGATATCTAGACGTGCCATTAAAACTTCATTCTGGAAATGATTGACTAGAATCCCAAAGGAATGACTAGAGTAAGAAACGAATGAACTGAATCAGAATAAATATTGAAAATAGAAAACAAATGAATGCAATGCATGCATATAAAAAGCATCAGAAAGACTAATGGAGATTCAAATATCTGTGTAAAATATGTAAAAATTAGATATGAAATATACCACGTCTTTTTGCTACTGTAGCGGTTTGATTTTTCATCAAACCATCTATGTAATGCTTTTTGCTTAAGATCACCGTTTAGTGTATCTCCTTTCATAGTCCAACAGAGGTCTGCCATTACATAAACATCCTACCGTCCCTGATAAAGAGGTTCTCTAACTCTTATATCTTGGTGTCAAACTTTCTTAAGCAGGTCACCTAAAATTGGATACTTGAATCTTAAACTTTTTTTGACACGTTTTAAAAGATTTAAGTGGTAAAAATATTATCCCAACATGTTTTCAAAAGTTTTGATAATTATAAAAGTTATGAACAAATCTATTTTTCTATTTTTTTTCGTTGGAATTACTCTATCGTAGAAATAAATAACTATAAATTATTAAAATTTGTTATAGATATTCTCAGATACAGACAGAACAATTTATTAAAGAAAATTAAAAAAAAAAAAAACAAACTCATATAAAAAAAAAGGTTGCAATTAACGAATCAGCTTTTACTTAGCTCTCTGTTATGTAGATCAACAGTTTTTTTTTTTTTTTTTTTTTTTTTTAGCTTTTTTTTTTTTTTAAAAAATTTTACTTTAATTTATGAGAAAAATAAGTAATGGATGCTTAAACGTTTTTTCGTAGGCGCTGCTGCAGTGCCGCAAGCGCTCGTCTCGCGCCAGTCTGCAGGTTTTTTTTTTGTTGACTTAGACACTTTATTTGAAATATTTTCTTTATTTTCTTTCAACTTCCGTAAACAAATAACATTTACTTACATTAGTACGATTAGTAACATACTTTTGATAATATATAAATATTAGATGTATAACGAGTATCATCACGAACGAAAATAAGCGAATCTAGGATCGTCAACTTGTAAAAACTTGTCTCAACTTGCGCAGAGCTTTCAGGACGACTAAAACCGATCTTTTTCAATAAACTTGCTCGCGCTTGGGCTTTGTGTGTGTTATTTTAGACAATCTTAATTTATTGATCCGTTTGTCGATGATTTGTTGACTTATATTTTATTTTTTTCTTATGATAATACCATCACGTAATTGCTGCGAACCGTTAAAAAGAAAAAATGTGATTGTTGGATAACAGTTTTTTGCCCTATTTCGGAAATTTGTGATGCTAGTTTGAGTGGCTTATACTCTGTATGTGCTTTTATAGTGTAAAAAAGAGCTCTATCGAGATAGAACTTCAGTTTAGTTTGAAAAAATAAATGATACAATAAAAAAACAGAAAAAAATGTGAATTCTTACGTTTTAGAAAAAAGAGAAGAAGAGCAGAAAGTTAAAGTTGAATCGAATTCTTTAAAAACTGACAGTTAATATGTCTGCATATTCGTCAATTATACAAACAAAAGAATAAAACATGCAGCTGCAGTTCATGAAGCAATCGCAGCATTAACCACCAAAAAAGAGTACTTAAATTTGTCAAGTGCAGACAATATGCTTGTGTGTTTATTATCACAGGCTCTTAGCAATAGTGCTTTGAATAAGAGCAGTGACTTTGATTTGCAGCAGTGCCTACGCGGCATAGTTTAAACGTATTGTTGTTCTTATAAATAGCCCTCATATTTTTTTTGAAAATAAAAGCTTGTGAAATTTTGAATCAAATGACAAATAAATTTTTGTCTTTTCTAGCCAAGAAGTTAGTAGAACGATTAATTGTTTAATGCAACAATAATTTCTAATAAATGTTCTGTTGTTTCTTTGAAAATTTTTAGAACAAATTGTACTGTGCATCTGTAAATATATGTAACAAAATTATTAAATTTTTTTCTTTCTTAAACATAGTAATCTGAATAAAAAAAACAAAAATATTCATTTTTTAATTACTTACATAAAGATTAAAATTTTCTAAAACTATCTTAGGATATTGTTGTTAACTTATAAATTTTTGAAAATGTGAAAAAAAATAAAATTCAAGTAGTCAATTTTAGGTTGCACACCTAAACAAATTTAACACTTAGTAAAAGTGTTGTCCCTGATTTTCACTGAAACCTCCGAAATACTCTAGGAATTCAGCATGATGTTAATCAAATCAGTGTGATTTTACATTTCTTAAGCATCCTAATGTTCTAAAGTCCTCGAACGTAGCGGCTACAATCTGTTGAAAATTTGGGCTCTTGTTATTACCTAAAAACTTGTACCCTACTTCTTCTAAACTCAACTAAGCTAATTTCTCGAGTCTCTTTCTTTTTACCAACATCCATGTCTCTTAATATTTTACGGATCAGTGGTCTATTAAATACTCCATTCATAACTTGGCCTTTGAAGGTTAAAGAAATTTAGACGAGTGATATTTTAACGTTGTAACTGCATTTTTAACAGCTTTTACACATTTTTTTATAAGACCAAGTCTTACATGCAAAGAAGAAATTACAATCTTTGATGAATCCACAAGAAAATTGTTAATGATATTGTTTGAACTAGGGATAATGAGTAATCTTACGGGCCACAGTTTCCAACTACTGTCATACTTTTGTCTGTCTCTGCAATCTTACAAACACAAATAGCAAGGATATTTTATAAAGCACAACTGTAGTCTAAGAAGCCCCGTTATCATTTTAAAATCACTACAAATCTGCCATAAGTTTTTCAGGCACCACATTTCTCGTAAAAATTTCATATTCTCGCACTTTTTATTCGTAACAGATGCGTGGGCAATTGTTATAGAGCGCAGTTCTGAAACAGTGCCCTCGTCGAGAAACTTAAGAAAGATTAGTCAGAGTATAAATGGACAGCAGTATTTATATTAAGCTTGGTTTGTTTTTATGTGTTGAGTTTTATACATATTTATACACATCATATCCTTTTTTTGTTCCCCCAATCGTTCTCAAGTTGCTTAATAGAGTCACTGTTCTAGAATGGCAATTAAACCCAACAGGAGCATAAACATTTTTATTATGCAAAATAGTAGCTTCCATTTTTCGTTTTGAGGAGCCTATAAAAAGTCTCCAATCTAAAGCTTGGTAAGAATTTGGTTAGAAAACATTCATTAATCTTTCTATATCATTACACAACACTAAATATGACTCTGTATCCAGAAAGGATTCCCTTTAGAATTTAGAATCTTAATTACGATAAAATGCTATAAAAACAATTTTTTAAATAAATGAATTTAAAAATTTGGAACCGTCTTTTAGGAAGCCCAGATCTTAAGCAAGATCATTAAACTTTATTTGCGACACTTAAGACGGAAATTTTGATTTCTTCTTATCTGCTGCGTACTCTAATAACCTACTGCTGCTTTCTTTATTAGTCTTACTTAAAATATACTATTCTTCAAATTCTATAGTATTTTTACCACACTCAATAATGCCGGATTAAGATTTTTAGTACAGTACGGGAGCTGTAACCGATTAAACAGAATCATATAAAATTTTACTCTCTGATTTAATGGGAGAACCTTTAACATCATGCATACGGAAGTAGCATTCTTTTGAGGTACAAGGATGTCTACAAATTATTGGTGAGGAAAATTTAGCAACATACCTAGTTTTTAGTACATCCAATTTTAACAGCATCTCCTAACAAAGAAAAAATCTCCAAGAGCTTACTGTTAAGTCATTTTATTCGGTTGACGACGTTTTGACTTTATAGAAAATAACTTTTGAAATGTAATATAAAAATGGCATTAACCTCTTACTGCATAGATTAATTTAGGCAACATTAATAATTTTCAGAAATCTTTAAATCACGTAAATATTTCATGGCATTACTTGGTAAGTATTAAACAGATTTCTGTATATTGAATAGATTCTCAAATAATACTAAGCCACTGGTAGTTTATTGTTACATTCTAGACTAAGCATTTTATTGATAATTTATAGTTTATAATGATACTTAGACTCTAGGCCAGATTTATGAGGACTAGATTTTCATTAGCCTGTAAACAGGTAATTAAATGTATCTCTGCAGAATTACAAGTACAATTCTTTTTGCTACTGTTCTATCCATCTTTTTCTATACTCTTGTCCAATAAATAAATAAATAAATTATATCTTTAACAACTAATGACAAAAATGTTATTGAAATCACTGCAATTCGCAGATCAAATCATTATATCACCTAATGATTACGTAATTTTTTAAAAATGTATTATGAATAAAGTTAGCGTAGCAACTTCTTTTGAATACTTGGACACGTATAATAAAATGAATCATGAAACATTCATAAATACTGCTATTTCCATTTGTTTAATTTAAAATGACTCCTAAATTATTAACATTTTTAAAGAAGTGAGCACTGGTTTGTTACAGTTCCAGTTAACACAATTTTTCGTGTGGTTCTTGTTATTAAAAAACATTCAAGAAAAATATATAAGGAACAGATATGGAAATGATTTTGTAAAAGGCTTAAAAAACTATAAATAAACCAAGCTCCTTCATATACGTACCAAATCACTCGATCATAATTTAAATCATGCAAATAATTTTATATACTGTTACGATTGCGAGAAACAATTCAAACACGTTACTTTATAGAAACGAGCCACACTGTATTAAGAAGCAAACAGAAGTAAATAGCTTGAGGTTACAAGCTCGACAGACTAATATTTTTTAACGACAACTACAACAACAAGCAATGCATAGCAAAATTTTCGAAGCTCGGAAATTCATACATTCTACGGCTTTTTAACCGTGTACCCAACATTATTCCCTCCTCTTTCAGATTGTCGTCCCGACAATTACAACACAATACGCAACACAACACTCTAAAATATCACCATCTTTTTCTGATGTGACTCCAGGATAACAATACAGCTCTAGGATCAAAAATGACTCCACTTGACCCCCTGCCAAGTAACCAAGTACATTGCATCCAACTGTAAATCTAACTACAACCAGATATTCTATCACAGCTGCAGGACTTGAGCTTTCTACCTTGACTCCACCGTCGAGTTACCGAGCATCTTCAATCCGATTGTATCTTATTCATCCAAGTACGTATCTCTCTTCAATATAAAATGGAAGGTACGCAGTTTAATCCTTGGACACAAAATGAGAAATGACTTTCCGTGGATCCTATTTCACGTCCCTACTCTGGCATTTGTCAAACGTCTTCGTAAAAATTACCGACGCAATATAAAACCAAAGCGGAGCAGTTAAGATGACTTTCTTTCGTGGAAAGTCGCAATTCTGTTCGCACGTATAGCCTTCGTCTTGTGTTTTGGTGATTTCCCTATGGCATAGACAACATCGTTGATCTTCTTGACAAGTTCAAACCGGCCATCCCAGTTAGTCTGCAGTTTCGAACTCGTCCTTTGGTTCTTTGTGAATTGTAGAACCGAACTTTTTGTCCTTTCGAAAAATCAACTTGTCTTGCTTATATGTCGTAATAGGTAATGTAATGCTAGATTTTGCTAGATATTGCTAGATATGCTAGCCATGGTTGCTTTTGTCATATCATGCATTTTTGCATTTCTTTTTCTTAGCTTGTTTACATAATTTTCCTGCGATAAAATTTCAGTGCGATCATTCGGAAGAAATCCCCTTATCAGATCCAGCGTTAGCCGTAAGTCATCACCGGTGTATATTTCAGCTAAAGAGAACCCGGTTATCGCATGTTTGGAGGATCTGTAAGCTAACAGGAATAGTAAGATGCAACATTTTTAATCTTTTTGATTTTCACTACTTATCTTCGATAAATAAATAATAATAGTACGATGTTCGCGTTTCACTTGACCGTTTGATTGTGGATTTAAAGATGTAGGTCGTGTTTTTCTGATTCCCAAAAATTCTGAAAATTCTTTCTCCAAGCGCCAATCGAAATTTTTCCCGTGACTAGTATAAGCATTTAATGGAACACCATGACGACAAACTACCTCATTAACAGAAATTATATCTATCCTTTTTGTCCCTTTATTGGATAAGGGGAATGCTGCTACCTATTTTGTGAAATTATCTACTATAACAAGGAGGTATTTGTTTCCTAATAAAGAAATTGTGAATATGATAAAAATATCGAATTAAAGTCCTTAAAAGTGTACCCCTGAATTATGAACCATCATTCCACTGACTCCTTCATCTGGTGGACCTTTCTTAGCAACACAAATTGTACACGTACAACACCAATTATCAATGTCTTTCTTGCAAGTGCCCAGTAGGAACTTTTTCTAATCTTTTCTAGTATTTTGTTAATCCCAAAGTGTCCTTCTGTTAGTGGATCGTGAGCTTCCCGTAAAACATCATCTATCTTCTTTCCTGGAACCACTTATTGTAGAATTTTAGACTTTACATTTGATAATAACCATTCTTTTTATAAAACTTCATCCTTAATAACAAAAGAGTCCCGTTGATAACAGTACACTTTCGTAAATTCATCACTCGGCGCAAGTTTCTGTCGATCAGGTCGAGTGTTAGCTTTCTTGTTTTCAATAATTATTCTGATGGTGATATCTTTGATTTGATGCATTTGCTAGTCGGATCGTGTTTCTTCAACAACAAAAAACTTTTTATCTTCTGGCTTAAACTCTTCCTCAACACGGTAGCAGTACAGACAGGATTTATCTTAACATAGTAGTCTAGGCAATCCATCTGCGTTTCCATGAGTTGTTCCTTTCCTATGAATAATCCTAAATTTGTACGAACATATTAATCCAAACGATCTAGCTAAACAACCGTCTAATTCTTGGAAGGGTTATAACCAAGTCAAAGCGGAATGATCTGTTCTAATTGAAAAATCTTTTCCGCGTAGATAACAACGAAAATGTTTTACTGAATCAATAATTGCTAATAATTCCCTACAAGTTACACAATAATTCTTTTCTGATGGACTATACACGCGACTATAATAAACTATCACCCTTTCCTTACTATCTTGAATCTGAGATAAACCAGATTCTATACCATGATCTAAAGCTTTTGTATCTAAGGTAAATACAGAATCCAACCGGGGAAAAGCCAAAATTAAGGTGAGAACACTCTTTAATTTTAGAAATGAATCTTGATTTTTCACAGCTCATTTTAAGTATTTGTTTTTAAGTGTAAAACTAGGAAGAGTTTCTTGCAAGAGGTCTAGCAATATCTGAGATGCCTTCGATGAATCGCCTATAGAAGGAACAAAATCCTGAAAACTGACGTACGTTTCTTTTTGTTTTTGGTGTCGGCCATTCTAAAACAGTCTTAATCTTCTCTGGATCTATGTTCATTCCTCCTTCTGATACAATATTTTTATTTATTCAAAGATTAGCTTTCCCGAATCAAAGAAACACCTATTAAAGATTTGCTAACATTTCATCAAACGATTTTCTAGAATCACAATATCGTTTAAATAAACCAAACAAATATCATACAACAATCCTTCGAGTATCTCTTTTATCAGTCGTTTAAAGGTTGCTGGTGCATAACATAACCCAAATGGCATGACTTTAAACTGCCATAATCCTTTTTTAACCGAGAAAGCTGAGATTTCTCTATTTTTATTCCTGATTTCCCTTGTCAATAGCCGCTCTTTATATCCAATGTAGAGAACCAGGATTTTCCTGATGAATTATCCAAAATATCTTTAGATGTGAGTAAAGGGTATAAATCTCTAATCGTTGCCACATTTACTTTCCGGAAATCGACACAAAATCTTGTGAAGCATTTTTCTTATTTTTGAGTAACACTTGAAAACACTAAGAACTAGATGATTTTTTTATAACTCTTTGCTTCTTTATTTCTATAATTAAATCATCAACTTTCTCTTGTTAATAAATTGGGACTTTTCTTAATGCTTGTTTTATTAGTCGTGTTCTTTCTCCAAAGTGTATGTCATGTTTGACTAACACGCATTTTCCTACGATATTGTCATCTTTAAAAATATCTAGAGACTTTGTTATTAAAGCGGCAAATTTTATTTTCCGGTCATTATCTAATCCTCCCGAATTTTTCGTGAAAAGATCTTGAAAATTTTCTGGAACAATTTTCTGTATGTTTACAATCAGTCAAAAAGGTACATCTTCCTAATAATTTGAATCTATATTATCAACAATAACCTTATGATTTTTCTTTGTTAAAATTATCTTATCAAGGAAATAACACCCGAGGATACAATCATCAAATGTATCCCCCACACATGATACTATTTCTACTTTGTGTTTTCCTAAAATCATAAATGCTTTAACCCAAAACTGTATAGGAGGAACGTCCTTACCTGGGTATATTATTGATTTGGAATTAATGGGAGTTTTATTATCCACTGAACTTACAAACTTTAAATTTACAATTGTAGCGTCAGAACTAGAATCTAAAACAACACTAAAAATTTTGTTATTGAGTGAGCCTTTAAATGTAAATTTACTTGAATTTCCAATAATTCTTTGGCTATTTATTTCTGGTATCAAAGGAACAAAACCTAGTTTTTTTGTCGATTAAACGCATGCGGTTAAAGACAATGTAACTTGCCGTGGTGGCAGTGGTCGCGATACTTGTAGTGGTGGTAGCAAAAGATTTTCAGTAATACTTATCCGGTCAATGCCGTAAAATTGTTGATCATGTAACACTGCACTTCTCCTTTTCTAAGCCTGTCTTTTGCTCAGCAGAGAGTCCTGCTCCGCCAAAACTGTGTTCCGTCCGTTTTGCAGACACATGATCATGTCGCGAGCAACACCGAGAGTCGGCTGCAGTGACCAGAGCGTCCTCTCATGAATTTCTTGTTGCTTACGCAGCGTGTTCTCTTTTTCTTGCTTCGCGTCGTCCAACTAATCCTGCAAATCATCACAATTTTCTTGCAGCTCAATTAGTTTAGCTTTTAACTTTACTATTGTTTCATCACGCGTTTTCACCACACTCCTTGTATTTTTTAACTAATGCTCCAGATCCAGGCACTGCTGCATAGATTCCTCCAGCTGCCGGTTTATTTTCTTTGTCTCTTTTGTTAAGGTGTTATCCCAGACTAGTCCCAAAAATTATTACGATTGCGAGTAACAATTATAACATGTTACTTTATAGAAACAAAACCAAACTTCATTGGAAGTAGCGAGCAACCAGAAGTACCCAGCTCAAGGTTGCAAGCTCGGCTGACTAATATTTTTTTACAACCACAACAACCTAAAATTTTTGTTATAGATAAACCTGGATGTTCTAGTGGAACATTTACACAGTAAACAATAATTTATTATTTAATTTCGTAATAAGAAAAAAAAATATATCTACTGCATGGACTGGATTTCCTTCAGTATTACTTCCAAAAGGAGTCACTTGTCACAAAACAGCTTGCTTTTCTTAAGATTTAAATAACGTCGAAAGTGCATTTTTAGAATTTCAACCTATGAAAAATCAAAATAAGTAGATTTAATAATTTATGGTGAAGCTCCTATGATTCCTCAAAAAAAGCTTTGAATATAGTTTATAGGACGCTATGGTACTTATGTACTACAGAGATCAACTTTGAAAACAAATTAATGGTTCTAGGTCGTGATGTTCGTCAAATCGTACCTACTGTAAGAAAAAGTAGCAGAAACATGATCTTAGAAACAATAAGTTCATTAGTTCTTAGGTCACTATTAAAAATTCTAAAATTAGATAATGATATCATATCCAATTATTATCGGTTTTAGAATTTCTATTTGAAATCGAAGAAGTGAAAATTAAAGAGTTGGATGTTTCTGAATTACTGAAGACTCAAGATATTTCCAAGATAATTTCTTGTTACGTAATTTATATTTCAACAAGCAGTGTTATACTTACTTTTTATAAGGAATACGCGTATTTTCTTATTAAATCGTTAACAAACTAAAACTTTTTTTAGTATTTATCATGCAAAGTATAAAGGTGTGATAAGATGTATGATATTTATATAAATCTCCCAAAAAATAATAGACAGTATGTGTTAAAGTCAGCACTCTAATACATAAAGCTTAAAAATTAATGCGAAAGTTATGTTAGTAAGTGATTTGAGCATAACTGATGAGTTGTAAGATGGGACACGACTTAAGATAACAAAATTGTTGGAGTTTACTATCAAAGTGGCAATTATGACCGGGAAAATAGTTGGTAATAAGGTGTTTATACCAAAAAAAACTTTCAATACAGAAAACTCATCATTTTTGCCGTCTATCTTATATAAAAACTAATTGCCTTTGATATTAGCATTTACAATGTACATAAATGAAGCACGAGGTCGAAGTATCGATAAAGTAGGTTTGAACCTGAAAGAAACCTTTGTTTTCCTGTGAAAATGATTCAGAAAAAGAAAATGGAGTTTGGAAAAATTTTTGATTAATAAATCACTCAATAATTACGTAATTGTATTCATATTTACGTGGTCGGCACAGCTTATTTCGTGAAGACCCCATATGAAAAATTAGATCAATATTTAAGTATATTCCATGACATGATTTAGTAATGTTTTATAATGAGACAGTATTGTTCCAAAAATATTGTTTTTATTTTTATCTAAAAATTGCTTCTTGTATCATATCAAAACTGAAGAAGAATTTAATAAATTTTTAGAGCAAAACTTTATTCTATATGATTACTCTTCATACATATAATAGAATAAATATTAATATAACTTTTTTAAATATGTTACACCTCGGAAGATTATAGAAGACAAACTGGTTCTTAAAAAAAAAGAAATGTTATTCACAAACAAAATAGTATTACTACATTTTCTAAAAGTTGGGAAAAAGTAGTTCTGTCTCTTGTTCCTTGTAATTTCTTACCGTCTGAAACTTTATATTTTGGGTCAAGGCTTAGCAGAAAAACCATCTCTTTGCGAACATAAGACAATGAGTGTGCAGGAAAGAATATAGGATTTTTGTGAGCCAATAATAAATATAGACAGACTTGATGGTATTATCTATATTTTTGCAACGTTTCGTTCGGATTTCCCGAACCTCATCAATTTAGCACAATCATCAAAAAAAAAAGAACAGAAGAATAATGTAGACGCAACTGTTAATAACTAAAATTATTACCTGATGGAAAATTACTTAAAAGCTAGTAGAGACGACGCCAAACAGTACAGTTCGCATGGTCAGTCAATACCCTACTAAACTTATGTGCCTTGTGGCGGAAAACTATAAGCGGTATAAACAGACAGGCGATAATAATCGTACATGTGTATGCATACAGTTACAAACATGATAAAATTTACAAGAAGAATTTTAAAAGGCTACGGGGCTATACATGGTATAAACGGACTGGCGATAACAATCATAAATGTATATATACTACTACAAACATAATGAAGATAAAAGAAAAGATTTTAAATACTGCAACAACGGTTTGAATTACACGCAAATAAGAAAGTATTGAAACATATTATTATAATTTAGATATTAGCGGATTATACACTTTGCTAAGGTGTTGAATATCCTCCTTTCTATTAATGCATTTGTCTGTCATATTAATATGTAGCATTTCATAGTAGATACGTTTTTTCCATACTGTTTCTCTATCTAATATTTTTACCCTCTCCCAATTGAAATGATGGCTATTTTCTACCATATGTTTGGAAACCACGGACTAAAGATGTTTATTACGTCGATGTTCTTAAATTCTATTTTGAGCATGTCTTTTTGTTCCACCAACGTATTTCGCTGGACAGCTCATACCGGACAATTCATAGACAACTCCAGCATTTTTAAAAGGCAAAGTAGAATCCTCACCCAATTTTATTATGCTGCTAAGGCTTTTTTGAATTTTTGGTATAACCTTATAATTGTATAGGCTAAACAAATGATAAAGTCTGGAATATACTTTTTCATTAATAAAAGGAACACTTCATATACTATGGTGATTGCAATTTGGGAAATCATTTACCATATAGTCGATATTATTAGTAAGTTTTAAGTAACGGGCTTTAATAAGCTTATCATAAAATACTCTTCGATAAGAATTCTTGAGAAACATGCTCTTTACAATTTTAAGATTATCACTGTAATGTTGGCGATGAGACAAGAGAATGGCTCTATCAACTAAATTGATAACAATATTCTTTTTAAGCGATATTAGGTGGTTGGCGTTGTAATGTAATAGACGACCAGAGGCAGGCGGCTTGAAAAACCAATTAGTGTAATTAAAATTATTATAAATAGTGAGTAAGATATGTAAAAAATTTATGCTATCATTGTTAGAAAGTTTAAAGGTAAATTTTGAGTGATTATTGTAGTTATTTATTGTTTGTCAAACAATATCTGTACTGGATGATTTTATGCACATAATGATATCAACATACCTATAGTAAAGAAGGGGGGTAATATCAAATTTATTTTTTAAAGTCTCCAGGCAGTCGCGCTCAAGGTCGTCCATTACAATGTCAGCGAACAAAGGAGAGACAGGTGAACCCATTGGGGTTCCAACCGGTTGCAGATAATATTTATTGTTGAATGAAAAATACGTGTTATTGAAAAGGACACAAACACAATCTCTTATCTCATGAAAGGGGAGGCGACAGTTTTGTAAACTTTGAGACGCCTGTCCAAACTATTTAAAACAAGAGAACACGGAACACAAGTAAACATATATGTAACATCTAGAGACACAAGAGTGTAGTCATCAGGAACATGTATATTGTTAACTAAACTTTTTAAATCTATGCGGTTATTAATGTGTGACTTTAGTGTTGGAATGTGGTTTTTTAATTCTTGATAAACTATTTTGGATTCAAAATGAGTTGGGCTATTAATAGTAGAAATTATTGGACGTACTGGTATGTTTTCTTTATAAATTTTTGTAAGGCCATAGCATTTAGGAAGTATTGTATTTGTCAGAGATCAGTCATTTTAGTAAAATTTTTTGTATAAATAACAGTTGTCGTTGAGTCTATTTAAGACCGTTTTCACATCTTAACGTAGTTCTGTAATTGGATTGGATTTTATTTGTTTATTGGTACTATTATCGTGAAGCAATTCATTCATTTTCGAGATATATGTGTGCTTATTGATAACTACAGTCTTGTTACTCTTATCAGAATTAGTAATAAGTAAGTGCGGATTATTTTTCGCAAAGGTATTGGTTTCTTCTATTTTTTGAAAAAAAATTCTTTCTTCATAAGTATTAGAATTTGGACGGTGAAAAGCGGAATTTTGAATAATATGTGTTGTTTTTGAGGGTATTTCATTTCTGATATCTTCACTCATGTTACCGAAATGTAAACTATGTTCTAAATTTTTTATTAAGTCCACAGTTGTATTCTTATTAAATCTACTACTTTGTATGCTAAATTTAGAACTATATGATAATATTTCCATCACGTTCTCTGGTATCATAGTATCAGTGTTATTCCCCACAATCTCTGAATAATTGACTTGTGTATTTTCGTTACAATTTGATGGAAAATGTTCTTTATATTTGGATTTGTACATGTTATTAAGCTCGTGAGAAAGTTTTTTTGTATTTTGAAAGGCAATTTCGAAGAAAGAATTAAAGAAATGATGATCAGAGATACTTTTGTATAAATCCGATTTTAAAATATGTAATTGTTTGTTTGATAACTAAGTATGTATATTCATATCTTTAATTTTTAAATTTAAAACATTAAATAAAAACGAGCGTAATAAGTGATCAAAACGGTTAGTCATAGAACGGCTATGAAACTTAGATTCCTTAATGATATTTGTACGGTACGAAATATGTTTAGGAATAACATCGTTGCGTCTACATCTTACCAAGAACCTTTCTCTAGCCACAGCAGCTGTGAAGGACTTGTTGATGCTCATCCAGAGCTTGGCACTGCGGTGAGCTCCTGTTCCATGCTGATGTAAGATGTAACTAAACGTGCTACGATGTCTAATGCGCTGGTTAACCATTTTTTAATCCAGGTCCAATTTTATGAGTCGTATATTATTATCAACTATCGCTCACGAAATTGTATGTAGGTAAATTAAATAACATTTACAAATCCAAATTCGAAAAACTTTTTCCTTTAAATAGTAACGAAAATACACAAGTAAATTATTCAGAGTTTGTGGAGCATTGCACTGATACTATGATACCAGAGGATGTAATGGAAATAATATCATATAGTCCTAAATTTAGCATACAAAGTAGTAGTTTTGATTAGTATACTACTGTGGACTTAATCAAAAATTTAGAATATAGTTAACATTCTGTTAATATGAGTAAACATATCGAAAATGAAATACGCTCATAAACAACATATTTCATTTAAAAATTCGCTTTTCATCGTCCAAATTCTACTACTTATGAAGAAAGAATTTTATTTTAAAAAATAAAAAAAAACCAATACTTTCGTGAAAAATAATCCGCACTTACTTATTACTAATTCAGATAAGAGTAACAAGACTGTAGTTATCAATAAGCACACATATATCTCAAAAATGAATGAATTACTTCACGATAATAGTACCTATAAACCAATAAAATCGAATCCAATTACAAAACTACGTTCAGATGTAAAAATGATCTTAAATAGACTCAACAATAACTGTTATTTATACAAAAAATTTCACAAAAATGACTTAACTCTGACAAATACGATACTTCCAAGATGTTATGGCCTTCCAAAAATTCATAAAGAAAATATACCTGTACGTCTAATAATTTTTACTATTAAGAGCCCGATTCATTTTTTATCCAAAATAGTTTATCAAGAATTAAAAAACCACATTCCAACACCAAAGTCACACATAAATAACAGCATACATTCTAAAAGTTTAGTTGATAATATACATGTTCCTGATGACTATACTCTTGTTTCTCTAGATGTTACATAATTGTTTACTTGTGTTCCGTGTTCTCGTGTTTTAAATAGTTTGGACAGGCGTCTCAAAAGTTTACAGAATTGTCGCATCCCCTTTAATGAGATAAGACATTGTGTTCGTTTCGATTTTAATAACAAGTATTTTTCATTCAACAATAAATATTGTCGGCAAACGGTTGGAACTCCAATGGATTCACCCGTCTCTCCTTTGTTCGCTGACATTGTAATATAGGACCTTAAGTGCGACTGCTTGGAGACTTTAAAGAATAAATTTGATATTACCCCCCTTTTTTACTATAGGTATGTTGATGATATCATTATGTGCATAAAATCATCCAGTAAAATCATCCAGTACAGATATAGTTTTACAAACATTTAATAACTACAATAATCAGTTCAAATTTACCTTTAAATTTTCTAACAATAATAGCAAAAATTTTTTAAATATCTTACTCACAATTAATAATAATTTTTGTTACACTAATTGGTTTTTCAAGCCTTCTGCCTCTGGTCGTCTATTACATTACAATTCCAACCACTCAATATCACTTAAAAAGAATAGTGTTTTCAATTAATAGTTGATAGAGCCATTCTCTTGTCTCATCGCTAACATTACAGTGATAATTTTAAAATTATAAAGAGCATGCTTCTTAAGAATTCTTACCCAAGAGTATTTTGAGATAAGCTTATCAAAGCCCGTTATTTAAAACTTACTAATAATACCGACTATATAGTAAATGTTTCCCCAAATTGCAATCACCATAGTATATTAAGCGTTTCTTTTATTTATCAAAAAGTATATTCCAAACATTATTAATTGTTTAGCCTATATAATTATAAAGTTGTACCAAAAATTTAAAAAAGCCTTAGCAGCATAATTAAATTGGGTAAGGACTCTACTTTGCCTCTTAAAAATGCTAGAGTTGTCTATGAATTGTCCTGTATGAACCGTCCCGCAAAATACGTTGGTGAAAAAAAAAGACAAGTTAAAAATAGAGTTAAAGAACATCGACGTAATAAACATCTTGAGTCCGTGGTTTCCAAACATGTGGTAGAAAATAACCATCAGTTCAATTGGGAGAGGGTAAAAATATTAGATAGAGAAACAGTATGGAAAAAACGTATCTACTATGAAATGCTACATATTAATATGACAGACAGATGCATTAATAGAAAGGAGGATATTCAACACCTTAGCAAAGTGTATAATCTGCTAATATCTAAATTAATATAATATATTTTAATACTTTCTTATTTGCGTGTAATTTAAACCGTTGTTGCAGTATTTGAAATCTTGCCTTTTATCTTTATTATGTTTGTAGTAGTATATATACATATATGATTGTTATCGCCAGTTCGTTTATACCATGTATAGCCCCGTAGCCTCTTAAAATCCTTCTTGTTAATTTTATTATGTTCGTAACTGTATATATATACATGTACGATTATTATCGCCAGTCTGTTTATATCGCGTATAATTTTCCGCCACAAAGCACATAAATTTAGTAGGGTATTGACTGACCATGCGAACTGTACTGTTTTGCGTCGTCTCTATTAGCTTTTAAGTAATTTTCCATCAGGTAATAATTGTATTTATTAACAGTTGCGCTAACATCATTTTTCTGCTCATTTCTTATTGATAATTGAGCTAAATAACTTGTTGTACCTGTGTACATTTCAGTCTGCCTGATGAGGTTCGGGAAATCCGAACGAATCGTTGCAGAAATATAGATAATACCATCCGGTCCGTCTATATTTATTATTGGCTCAGAACAATCCTATACTCTTCCCTACATACAATTTCGTGAGCAAAAGTTGATAATAATATACGACTTATAGGACAATGAGAATCACTTTCTGCATTAATTACTGTATAAATAGTAGATATATAGTTGTTTCATTTTCTTTTCAGCACTAAAAGGCGCAAATAATCTGTAAAATAAGCTACATCTTTTAAAAATTTAAAACTTTCTAACTCAAAATTACTTAATGTTTAAATGATTCTTCACTGAACTGGTGAATAGTCGTACTAAAATGTACAGCTTGAAATGCCTTTGGCGTAGCTGCAGATTTATTAAGATATTCACGCACTCATACATCTATGTATAAGGTATTAAAAGTGCGATTTAAGTTCTGTAGTCTTCTTGTTGACATCTACGTACACAAAAAACTCTTGTAAATATTTTTTTTAATTTGAAAATACCTGTCTGGTAAAATTTGCATGCTCTGACTAGTGATCATCTTTTTTCGATGAATTTTACTCTATGTACAGTCATTGAAGTATCTTATATGCAAGTGCACTTGGTAAATAGTGATATTCGTAATAGCGTCAAGTCAATCGCTCAGACAATTATACTTGAAGTATTTGTCCATTAATCTCACTGTATCAACTTACTGTAATTCTTGTGTATGTGTGCGTGTATGCCCGTTTATCTTTTGTTTGATAAATTTTTTTTTAATCATTAACACCAAATGTTTTTGTGCCGTGTGCCCTTTAAAAAATGTGTGCTCTTCTTTTTTCCTTAAGGGCAGTATTTGTGTCATTTAGGTATCAGAATTCTTAGTACAGTAATATAGTGCTTTTGATCAAAGAAGATGCTTACATTAGGTTCTTTATATACAGAGCATAAGCTACTCTTAGAAAGTATGCATATGAGACTTTGATAATTTCTTGTGCACGGTGGCCGAGCCACCAAAAGCAAGATCCGTGGCTTTTACATAATGCTGATACCTGTGGTTGAGGTCATAGCACGAAAAAACACGCACGTGCGCTGGCCCAGCAAGATTTTTCCATAATTATTGTTATTGTCGCCGACGTCGTTCCCGCTACAGAAAATACCTCACCACTGCTGCTGACCGCCGTCCAACATCTATTTTACGTCAGTTAAGTGAATTTTGTCTTTGTTTTCTTTCTTCTTTCAAATACATTAGGAAGAATTTATCATATGGCCACTCTTCTCTTCTCGAACGAATGGATTCGAAAAACTTAATATTGTACATTGACATTTCTTGGCACAATGCACCTTTAGCTGAACTTTATTAATCAGTGATATGTGACTGTGAGCTTATCTTTTCTCTGCAGTCCATTGTACATGCACCAATAAGCATGTAATCATTTAGTAATAACAAGTGTCATAAATAACTGTTAAATTTTACTTATTTACACTTTTATTTTTATTTTCTCAATTGAATCAGGCAGTGATAAACTGTATTTACTACATCTCAAAAAATTCGGAGCTCCTTAACAGAAAGGTATATTTAGGTTATATGTAGGATGATTTTTTGAAGGAACCTTTGATTGTAACCATGGATGTGGATTTGTGACTCTGCAAACTTACAAGTGTACACTGGAATTGTGTTAGATACAATATTAAAATAAATATTCTTTAACTAGACTACTTTTACCTAAATATACAATATTATTCCTTTATATGTTAAGGTCCTTTTTATAGTTATAGCTATCTAAAAGCTTGCTGATATTAGTTTTTCTTCTTTATACTCATCATTAGTTGAAGAGCGATTCGTATAATTTAGTAGAGCTACTGTCACCCATGTAAATAATTATTTGAGTGTGCTGATAGGATCATTTAATCTTCAAGGAATAGCTTTAGTAGCAAATCGTTTCAACGTTACATCTTTTCCGTCATATAATCCTTTACCACGTGACGTTAGAAAAAAGAGCTACTCAGTGACTATTCAAAAATCTAGTACATGATGAGTAAGGTTAATGAAATATATATTATTTTGATATTGTCCGCTTCTACCATACGAAAAATATATCATCTTATAGGGAGCTATTAGATTTGTTTTCATGAAAATTCGATAGTCTTCTTTGGAATAGAGGAACAGTAGTAGTAGTGGTATCATGACGTAGACATTCGGAGATAGAGACAAATTTTTCAAATATAAACTTATCTGTATTATTATGTTCAATTAAAAATGAATGTATTGTAATTTAATCGTTATTCCGGTATATACTTTGACCAGAATTTAGAGTAATACATGCTTCATTTCCAGAAAAGCAACATATTACGATACATTTTTTTTTAATAATAAAGGTTTTTGTGAATTCTAAGTTTATTTTTAATTATATAATAAAATAAAATGTAGCAATAATGTACATAAGCCATTGATTAAAATATTTTTTTACCGTAGATCTCAAGGTTTGTAATAAAGTCCGATACGTAATAATCCACTGTTTGTACTAAATATTTTTGATTGTTGATGCTTTGGAATATTATTCTTATTGATGAACAATATTATTAACGCCAGGGTACTTATCACATGACTCTAAAAAACAAGTAGAAGATTGCATATCACACACATTAAGATTCAAGCGATCGTTATCATTTCTTAGTATTTATTGCAGAGCAGCAGCGATTGATATTAAATTTACTTCTCTTACTAATAATTGTACATTTTCGTGTGTCGGACAGATGTAAGCTAAATAATTACCACAAGCTCTGGCCAGTATATGAATATTTATAGGGAACTAGTATGTTTCTAGTTGCTAGTTGTACTAACAATAGTTATAGTGTGACTAGTAAGTTTTTAGACACTAAATTTCATTGTTGGTCTATTAATTTTCTATTGTTTGTACAATTTGTTTGAAAGGAATAAAAGTAAGCGACTTCGCATATGTCATCTTATTCAGTCGACTTTGACTGAGATATAATCTTTTTGGCCAGGCAATAACTTAGTACAATCATCAGATATTAGCTATTGTATTCATATTTTTTGTATCTAAAGAGGGATGATTTTTGGATTTTGATTACTTAATATACTTCATTCATGAGCAATGCTTTTTAACACTGATCTTATGTGGCAAGTAGCGATCGGAAAATCAGACTACATTTTGACTCACATCTAAAATTAGTTAAAGTTCTGATTTCAAGGGTCCAGTCATCTGTAGTATTCAAAATTGCTTGTGTAGTTTTGCAGATAGTGATATCATTATCATTATAAGCATCGTCATTCATATCATTCGGACCATCGTCAGTGATATTAAAAACTTTTTTCTTATTAATTCTGCGAATTTTAAAACGTTTGCCTAAAAACATTTTTACGCTTTTATATCCTTGTTTTATAGGTAAAGTTCATAACAAAACAATTCCTTGGTTTTGATACTTAATGCAATTATTCAGCATGTTTTACTTCCACAAGGAGGCTTAGCAATCTCTTTACTACCAATTTCAGCATCAGATCTTTTACGTAATACTTTTTAGTTATTTCCCAGCTGTATATAATGAAAAACCTTATTTGCAACATTTTATTTCTCATGCATACTAGCTTATTTTTGCGTACAAGTCAGATAATCTGAAACTTTTTAAATATAATATAAGTACGTACAATATTCACTTGATCATTGTTTTCATTGTCCCCACGTCTTCTGTGATGTTCTTGATGAGTAAGCGACCGGGGTTAAAAAATTTTTGTTGCAATAACTCTGCAGTTACTGCGACAGTTATCGTACTCGCCAGTTTTAGTTAACTTATTGTGATTTTAGTGTCATTGAGTTTAAAGGGCTGAATGATTGAAAATTATTAAATCGGGTGTCAATGCGAATGTGGACACTTTTCTATTTCTAAACTCCTTTTTAGGCATTGTTATGACATTTTTTTAGCACCTTGCCAATAGGCGTGCAGGTTATGAACCAAAGAATCACAATAATAGGCAAAGAAATCTCAAAATAGCAAAGAACTTCAGGATAACACCAAGGCACAGGTATAACATGTACTTAGACACAATTAAGTAGCCTTATTAGTTGCAAAGTACTCCGTGTGAAGGTTAAAAAAACACTAAATACACATAATAGAAATTTTATTCTGAATTTCCTAATGATCGTAGTACTGAGTCTATTATAAATAAGTTATGAGTGTGCTGCTTGTAAACTATAATAAGAAACAAATATTTCCAAAACGTCTTTTCTGTATAATGTATATTGTATATTAATGTTGCTTCCTATCAAATATTTGATCATGCTCTTCATACATACAATATATTAATAAATTGTTTGTGCGTAAACAGAAAATCCGTTGAAAGCGAGTAAAAAAGCAAAAAAAACTTCTAGTTGTAGTTGACTAGTTGAGCAACGTTTCGTTGGACTAAATCCCAACCTTGTCAGACTTTATTACATCGTCGGGTCGATTGTTCGCAGTATTCAGCGCGTGAAATTCTCATTTCGAATGCTTACCTTATCTTTTTTATTACTTAATACATTGAGGCCAGAAATATCTTTCTAAATCGACAACTACGCACTTCCGAGGGACTACATGTTTCTAACAGTCTAGATCGCAGTTCAGATCGCGATGGTACTTCACCTTCGCACAAGATTGCTTTTTGGTAGTTTCTTATCGCCAACCTATTAAGGACACCATCCGCAGGCTCTTATCTAGGTACAGTATACATGCCATTTTTACTTGCTCGGATAAACTGACTAACATAATCGGACTTGGAAAATATATAACAACTGAAATACAGAGAAGTATCATTGTCTACATAATTAAGTGTAAGTGTGGTGCACGATATGTGGGCCAAAGTAAGAGACACCAATGTATACGTCTTTATGAGCACGAGCGTTGCATCAGGAATAATGACAACAGGTCAGCCTTGTATTCTCATTCCTTGCAGTGCTCGTAGAGATTTGATTTCGAGGGTACGTTGGTTCTTGATTAGAAGCATAACAGGTATAACCGCTAAGCTTTCGAATGTTTCATATTTTCTTAGTCGATAATAAACTCAATAGACAATTAGATACACAAAAACCTGATAACATATACAAAATATTTCTACATCAAATAAAACAAAATTAAGATCAATTCATAGTTTCATTGCTTCCTACATTTTAATTATACCTTCCAAACCTATACCACGTAGGCAGTACTAAACTTTTTTACATAGTGGATTTACATCCTTGCTTGTTGTTCTCTTGTGCTAGTGAGCGCTGTCCCCTCCTGTCTACCTCATACTTTATGGTAGTGTTTTGGCGAGTACATTGTCATCTTGCTTTGTGCAGACCCTTGTTGTTGTCTTTTTGCTCATAATTGTACAATTAAAAGTTGTTTTGCTCGTTTTATACTTTGATTATTGATGTTTTGGTCCTAGAGCATGATGATAATTTTGTTTTTGATGTTCTTCCGCTTGGCATGACTGTCTCAATCGATGAATTATTTTTGCACTCATATGATGAATTTTTTTAAATTTTTTCCGAAAAAATTGTTGTTATATCTTTTACTTGCATTATATTGTATTTTTTTACTTTTGTCACGTAAGCACTCTGTATAATAAATAATTATAGATACTCTGATCCTACACAAGCCGTGAGTAAGACAGCAATATATTGATCCAATGATGTAAATAAGAAAACAAGTAATAAAATAGTCATGCTCCAATCACTTAGTCTTTTGGTCTGAATCATTTATTTGAATCATAACAAAGAAGCAAGTGATAAGATGTCTTAGTTATTTAAAAAAAATTATAATATGTTGATTGAAACAACTGTTTCTACTCTCGATGATATCTTTTATCAGTGTATTTTGTGCAATACCAACACGGTTTGTTGATAGCTAAAGTAATTGATTTTTGTTAATTAACATGGATTGCATACATACCAAAGCGAGTCAAATGATATTATTAATCCAACAAGCTTGGCAAAGCGTAAAAGAAATTTAAGGAAAAAGATACTCACGTTTCGTCCTGGATCATTGGCAGGACTCCTTAGTATGTCTACACCAACGATCTTAGCCATAGACTAGCGAAGGACAAAATTTGCACAATTATGTGCTGCATGCATGCATGTTAAACTAGTGTGTGTGCAATGAAGCGGAAACAAGGACGGTATCACGGAATATAAGGCGTAGGAGTCATTCATTATTCCGAAATTTCTTTCAGAGTTAGCCCATACTGACCTCGGGTAGATATTCACATTACATTAATTGAAACAACTTTTTCCTAATGATATTATTTAACAGTGTATTGTGTGCAATATGCACATGGTCTGTTTAGAGCCAAACTGTTTGATTTTTTTCAAATTAATATAGATTTCTTACATACCAAAGCAAGTCTGATGATAATATTGGTTTTAGATCGTTGGCGTAACCATACTAAACAGTCGTTATGATGATCTAGGACAAAACATAAGTTTGTCTCCCTATCTTTTTCCGTACCATTCACTTTAGCTCCGCCAAGCATGTTAGACCAATATTATAGCTGGACTTGTTTTAGTCTATTCGTTATCTATATTGATTTAAAAAAAAAAATTGGCTTGGCTTTGAACAGACCGTGAGCAAAATTGTAAAAATTACACTGTCAAGTAAAAAAATGTAGTATTTAGCTTAAATAGAACAGGAGTTATACATTTTTATAATGGGTCTCTCAGACAAAAATCATCGAATCATCCAAATTTTAGTCGTCTTGATTTTCCATACAATCACACATAAAACAAAGACCGTGTGCCTTCTTTGATTTAGAACACGGAAAAATAATTCCAGCTCAATCAAATATGTATCAGTAAGAATGGTGTTCAGTTTATAAAAGATCGACTTATATACTAATCATTACTAGAAATAATTATTCTTAAATGCCATTTAGTTTTTGACTCTTAGCATAGTTCGACTTTCAAATAACCCAATGACAAGCTCGTGACTCTTATTTTCATATTTTTATTAACTTGTAACACTTTTTATAACAGAGTGAGCACCTGCATTAGGGAAAGTATGCCACGATCTATCTTCGGGGTTTTCGTAAATTACCTTTTACCCACATAGTAGGCCTAATTTCCTGCTGCTGCGGAGTTCTCCCTACCACACTACCGAAAATATATACAGCCCTTTTTACATAGATGTACATGCAGATTTCGACAGTATAGAGAGTTTATGTGTGGTGTGTAGCTATATACTTGAGTAATGTTTACAGGACCTTCTTATAACACGCGTATGCACCGGTGAGGGGTATAGAAAAAGAGAGAGAGAGAGAAAGTTAGAGAGAGAGCCAGAGGTAGCAAGAGGAAAGGAGAACTAATATACGTGTATACTCTACATATTTATAGTAGTTGAAGTTTGCATGTACGTCTATTTGACTATATATATGCTCCATCCCGCTCTTTCACGCATATCTCCAAGTTACTTTACCTATATATATTTATGAGCTACACTATAAGAGTAGAATAAGAAATGCAATATATAGATACAGTTTAGTCATATCATAACCTTACAATATGCCATTTTAAATCAAGGGAATTGATAATAATGAATTTTCCAATTCTCATGCATTTTTAAAATAGATGGTCACATCACGCTCACAAATAAAAAGTATTATTATTAAGGAGACATAACCCTTGATTTCACTATTTTTACTGTATATTTTTAAGTAATGATGGAAATCTTTGACCAAAATTCTGGTTGGTTCATAAATCTGTTCGGACGTGGAAAAACTATTTCAAAGTTACTTTATAAATGGATTACCATAAAAATAATAAAATTTGTTGCATCTTTAAGAAAAAGCATAAGTTTACTAAATCGTATAGCAACTGTAGAACGCTGACAGAGATGTCAACATGAAAACATAATCTTAATTTCTCTGATTGTCTGTGTATCTCTATGAGATTAAATCGAACAATTACTAACCAAATTGAAGGACGTTTATAAAATCAGTTCAGTCACTTTAGAATTATTTTAATATAATATTATAACAATAAAACCCTAAAAAAAAAAGAGAAACGTCATACTTCGAAGAGGGAGTAGAATGGGACCAAATGAATAATTTTTTCGGCTATCCTAAGGTGGCAGCATCATCAGGGCTAAAACATAAGTAGGTATGTTTATAAGATAACATTACCTTCATTTTCATTATTCCGATTAAACCGTCAAGAAATCAAGGTGTTACATAATTCAACAAATTATGGCATATTCGACACATTACTATAATCGTTTAATAATTATTTCGATATTGTTATTTCATTACAAAACCATTAAAATAGGAAATATGCTATATGAAAGATAGGATTCGAAATAGGATTTAAAAATCAGGCGTACGAAGAGAAAAGTTTTACAAACATAACCTCGATCTTCTCTACGTCTGCTATACCATCATAAAAATAAGATAGACATATTTTTATATTCATAGCGTTTAATAATACTAATACAAACTTGTATATAGAAATTATAGCTTTCTATATATACTCCTTGCATGAATAAGTTTAAGCAAAAAGCTTTGCTCCTGTTTAAAAATCTTTATATTATATAAAGTCAATAGATAAACTATTTTCTTTAATATTTTTAACAAATTATTAGCAAAATTTATTCATACAAGTTATGAGTAATAACAAATTTTTATCATATCGTCAAAATATTATTACGAGAAATAAATAGTTTAGGGTTTTACTTCCAGCTGGATTCCTACGAGTTCACCAGTAATTTATTGTATTTTCAGTATCATACTAGCTATACTTTTTGGATGATACTGAAATTACTTCCGGAATTTCAATAAACGTTCTTTTTTTCTTTAACCTTATCGTTATTATATAATATTCTTGTACTTTCGTTTTTTAAATCTTTTTTTCTTTGACTGGGAGGTTTCTGTAAAATGAAATAGAATTGTAGTCTACAAGATAGTTTTCTTGTTCTACTTTAACCTTAAAATTACTGCTTTTATGACCTCCAACCTGCGTTACATTTTTTCTATTTCCCGTTGTTCAATGGATGTCTGTACAGTGAAATAGATTTTTAGTGTCAAGGGTTGTAGCCAAGCTGTTCAATTAAGACCAGTCTCTCTGATTGTAATTAAATATACTTGTTATATAATGATAAATTGATTGCAGTGTTAAAGGAATTTTATTATTGTCCATTATTAACGACTATTATTATATCTATAAAATCACTATGATTAGAGTTGCTCTTTCTACTTAAAATTAGTAAAAAAGCGTTGCTAAGCATAAACGCCAATCGCAAAAGTGTTATTTGGTACTTGCAACATAGTTCTATACAATCACACTCATAGAGGACATTTAAAGCTCAAGGGTCCAAATGATAAGTCAGATTTATTATAATTACAGTTCTGTGGATAAAAGAAAAAATATTCTTCCACTCATAAGATAGCAAATGGTCTTATTAATAATCAATTACTTACATTGTTATGTTTTAAGTGCACATTGATTTTCAAGTGATGATTAAGAATGCGTTAATAAGTAAATAAAATTTAAATCATACGCATTATGGAAATTTAGATACAGCAGTCTTATAAATGCTGCAAACCAAATCATGTTGAAGTCGCTGAGCATTTACATCAAAATAATTTTTTGTATCCGAGTTCTAAACTTGCAAAATGAATCAAATTACCCCATACAGTATGAAATTTGACAAAATAATTTAATAATGTATATTAGATTCTTTGATGAATTTTTAGGTTCACAAAATAATAAAAAAAATTATTGCCATCGTTCAAAATCGTTTAATTTATACTGGCAATCATCTATACATATCCATACATTGTATACGTATATGCTCATCGCGTTGTATATTAGTAACGTATGCGACACATTTCAATGTAGAAAGCGCCCTTGTAAGCTTAGAATTACATGCGAGACTTCATACCGGATAACACTGGCTCAAATAACTTAGTATAGAGCACATAATGTCTTACATCAAACTGTACTTGATCTTTCAAAGCTTTTCTGTCTCTTTGTTTCACCTTCTACCGATTCACTTAGATCTCTTTTACTCTCTCCCAGTGTAATAATTTATTGGCGCCGTTTTTTATCTTTTCTAAGAATGCAGCTGCCTTGAATCATGTATTGGCCTTTTTATATTCTTTATATTCTTTTTGCCTATCTGTCGTTCATGCACCTGACTATTCTGCTATTATAAACAGAAAAAATTACTTAAGTAATTTATTTTTCTCTCGCAAATGCATTAATCTGGAGCCAATCCCTTTGCAACGCAATGAGTTATGTTGAGATCTCCAGTTCTTTCATATGTAAGCGATAGGATATTTTATTGCCCTTAGCTTAGTAACAGATACTGTATTAGTGTCTGTTAATGTTAGAAAAAATGTGATGTACATACAATGATCACATATCCAAGTAACAAACTAAAATGTCTTCGTGAACTTAGTCTACAATTTTGTTAGTCCACAATACTAAAGACTATCTTGCAAAAATTAGAAAGTAACAAGAAGTACAACAAATCCAATAACTTTTATTTGATCACAAATCAATGTAAAGATAATGCAAGAGCGTTGTTTTCTAATATATGCTGGATAAAATTAAAATACCAAACTTGTATGTTTAAAAGGCATAGTTATAACAAAAAAATTAAAATTTCAAAATCAGCATTTTCGCAAAAAAAACCGTCCAAAAGCTTTTTAAGAATCAGCAATTACCCACGGTAACTTTAGTAATATCTAGTCATTGATCTACATAATCAACCATCTGTGCTCTTCTAATACTCACCTGTACCAAATAATTTAAGTATGCATTTTGGTAGTGGACGATTCTTACACTTCTTATTATTATGGTTTTTTTTGCTCATTCAGTCGTGTACTATTACACATTTATTAAAAATGTAAATATTTTTTGACAATATTTTGTGGCCTTCCTGCACTAGTATTAAGAATTCACATCGATTCTTTGCTGTTGCAACTTATGTTCCTACATCTTGACCTTTTTTTGATTTATTATACGTCAGAGGTTATGTTTGTTATGAAATATTTCATATTATTGGTCAAAAATATTCCCGTATAATTGCTATGTAAGAATGTTGAAAATTATAGTATATCCTAATAATGCAAGCAGCAGCTGGCAAATTGTCTTAGTAAGATGAGAATCGACAGCTCTAAGATCTTGCAAATGTTATTTTATTTGTTTCCCTATAAGATCAATAGAGTCAAATAGAATATTTGCCTCGTTATTTGATAATAAATGATAGCAAAATATGAATGAGTTCTTATAAATTCATATCACTTGCGTTGGATTTAATCATTCCATATTAGACCTCGTTACCATACATTATAATAAAAAAAAAGTTGTGTTTTAAAATGCATTACAGTTGAACTACAGAGAAGTCAATAATTTTTCATATAAGAATATTTTATTGTGAGGCATTCGTTGTAAGTTCGAAATTTTATCAGAAATAATTTGTTTCAGGGGTAACTTAGTCGATAGAATATTTTCTGATCCATACGCTTGTATATTTCGATATACCTATTGAGGTTAAAAAAATAAAAATAAAATATTTATTTAGGGCTTTCTTCTAATTATATACTGATTAGACGAATTCTACGATTTTCTCCGCAATAAGTAGGTTGAATGTCGTATAAAATAAGAGATACATCCTTTTAGAAAAAGCTTTTTTGGAATAGTAGTATCCAATTTTACGTGTTACAAGGTACTTACAGTTTTATAAAATGTATTTGATATATTACACCTGGGCAAAATCCTACTTAAAAAAATGCTTTTTTTAAAACTTGCTAAAGGTTATAATTTAATTTCAGGCAGCGTCTAGTAGTCAAGTGTGACTTAAAGATCATAACAATAATATCATCATACTAAATCTAAGTATTAACAACTTGAATAATTTACCTATTTACTGGTGCTGTTTCATGGTTACCTAGAGATGGAAATATAGGTATGCCTGGAAATATACTTGTCATCTGCATAACGGTTTCGTGTAAGATTTTCAAATTTTCTTCTTTTGTTTGATTCCATACATCATGAGGAGGTAAGTCACCTGTCCATATAATGTAGTCAATATCCTAAAAATTCAGGAAAATCAAATCTTGTTACTAGGTACCAGTTGATAAATTTTTTGCTAAGAAATACTACGTACTACATAAAATGCTTGTAATTTTCAACAAATTTTTCTGTACGACTTTTCAAGTATTTTAGAATTTTTAAGACTTGCACTATCAAGCAATATTGTAGTGGAGGTTAGCAAATAATATTTCTACTTGCCTTTGTACTAGTCTTTATTATCTAATCGATGAAAGTCTTGGAAAGATTTTCCAAAATACTCATACAGTTTATAGAAGAACGGTTTCATTACACGTTAAAAACATATATCATATTCCAAGTATTACAAAGGATAGACATAAAGTGCATATAATTCAAGGGGTGAGGAGCTAGTATTTTTCGACACTGATATATGAGTCTTAACTGAGATTTTTTGTCATAGTTACTGATAAGGGTGCTTATAATTTCTTATGCATCTCATGTAGCAGAAATTTTTTTACTTTTCTCATTTTTACAGCTAGCTGAGGAGTAAGAAACAAATTGTCTGCAAGAACATTTATTATTTTAAATTCTAAAATAGATGCACATCAATACCTGAACTTTAACAACAAAGCAATATTATTAAATCTTTTTCCACTGGACTTCGCATGATCTTGAGGGTTAGATTTTATAGTACATTTTAATTTCTTGAATTCATTTATTTAATATTTTTATTTATCTTCAATAAATAGATACCATTCTTGACAGCTTTTCGCTAATGAAAATCACACCTGAATCTATCATACACATAAGAAATTCGTACATGTCATAAATGTCGCTATAGAGATGTATGAATGAGTAAAGTGTATATGAAGGATGGTTAAGATAATATTCGAATACTTAATAAACGATTTACTAAGAGACTTATATTACTCTTTAATTTCTAATAATCTTCAGTTTTTTTTTTTCAGTTTTTCTTGGTTTAATGTACAATATGTACATTCGTCTTTTATTTCGCCGATTTTATTGATGCTATTTTGTAATTATTTTTTTATTTATTATACCTTTTAAAATACATGTATTACTTTCTCATCTATGATAACAATCACACATCATCAGCATAAGTCTACTGAATAAAACGCTACATGAAGATATACAATCATGACTGAGAATAATACTTGTTGACGCATGTGTTTTGAGCTGTGTGGCTTGCTTCGGTTGTCATTCGACACCCCCACGAGTCATAAAGTTAGATGACGGCTCTGTTTGAAGACAACATTTTTTTTCTCGAGGAGACTAAGATTCTCAGCATTGAATAATAATATTCTATTCAGTTTCAATATCCCATTTTTTACCTAACAGCCTAGCAGCCTTTTAAGTCATAAAACTATCGCTGACGATATGTGTAACTAATCATATTATATGTATTAATATATTTTGAAGACTTGATGACAAGTGGATGTTTATCTGATCGATGCATAGGTGAATAGCTGATATGTTGTTGTTAGTTGAATATATATTTTTAATTTATTTTATGCTATTTCTTGTGTAATAAAGAGAGATTATTGTGATAACTACATAGTCTATGTGTATCAGTCAATATATTACACAATAAAATTAAATTTTTTCAATTCTTTTTCTTTTTATTATTATTGTACTCTTGTATATAAAATGTCACAGCCATCCTGCAATCTTCGAATTCCAATAGAAATGTCGTCAGGTGTTGTGCTATCTAAAATGCACTACAACTACTTGCAGTCCTGTCTTGATTGTTATATACATAGTTACTATGTACAGGTCTGTTAGCATCTTTGTTCTCTTTACTGTTTGAAAAAAAACGTATCTCGTACTTAATATTTGTTCTCAAAAATTTTAGTGACATATTTTACGCTGAAGTTTTTTTTCAATATCACGTGGATCACATTTTTAGTGCAGTAATCACTCAGAACTCGTAGCAAGCGTATGTCTTCCTCGTGTCTTTGTTTATTACATACAGGGGCGCATCTTAGGGGGTAAGTAACTATCCTGTATTACATATTCTTTTTAGGAAAACTAAGTGACATATTTTACAATTAATAGTTTTCCTATGATCACATAAATCACATTCTTGGTGCAGTTCCAAGAATCACAATAATCGTATGCCTTTCTGGTTTTTAAAGCTATGCTTTTTATGGCACGCCTTGGCTTCGGCACTGGGGGCTAACAAAGAAAAACCGTAACGCTGGCCAAAATGTAATACCTGACCTACCGAAGCACGAAAACCCATGTTAAAGGAGTCATGTATTAGATTTCGGCCAGCGTTATTCTGACAGAAATTTAATACAGGACCCCCTGACATGAGAAAAGTCATTTTGGAGGGGTCAGGAATTAAATTCCGGCTAGTGTGATACTGGCAGAAATTTAATGCCGGACCCACTGACATAAGAAAACCTATATTGGAGGGGTCAGATATTAAATTATATCTCACGTAACGCAGTGCTATATTTCAATCTTATATAGTAGGAGTACTTAGTACACTTGCGGGAATGCTACTTCCAGTCTAATCCATATAGCGAGTAGAACGGAAAATTTGGCTAGCGTGGGGTGTTTAGGTCACCACATATACTCGTTTAATGTTGCTGGCTGTGGCGCCATAGTACAGATAGGTTTCTTTATCCGTACGAAGACTAGCACAAATTTGATTTTACGGTATATCTTAATGTAATGGAATACAAATAATTTGAATAAAATTTTGCTCGTGTAGAATATAAGTATAGATATGCCCGATTAACTATAAAATGATTTCGTGTCAACATACATTCGAAAACAGTTAACACGCTAAATTTTAAAGAGAAAGTAAGATGGTCCAAAAATAACGGTTTTACGGGTTTTCTGAAGAGATAATAAATAATAAGGCGCACTAGTAGAGCGGTTATGATCCACTTGAAACATAACATTTGATTACCATATTTTGCATATATTATGATAGAATAGGGGTGAAAAAATTCAAAGACATTATAGCACGTCAAAAATATTTATATATATATGTGCACAGATTTTTTTCACATGATTTTATGACAAATGAACTTTTGTTTAAAAAGAAGAAGGTTCCATCTCGAAAGGAAAGCCGGAGAAACCAAAAATAACAATTTTTATAGGGTTCCGGATGGAGAAAACAATATTGCCCGTGCTAATAGAATAGCGATTAACGCAATATAGGTACATTAAAAAATGCCGTTAGATCTGCACTTAAATATGTCTTTGCTATATGTATTACAGAAGCAGTATTTCTCTTGCAGAACTAATTCTTACAATGTTTACAAAAAAAAATTATTTCGAAAACCAGATATTTCTTGCATGATAAATTAGGAAATTTGTTCAAAGAGTAGGACTATTTATTTTTTAAAAAATTATTTAACAACATTTTCCAATATTTCAGCAACCTCATATTGTTATAATAGAAGATACCTTTTCAAAATTACCGTGGTACAAACGATGATTAATTAATGCATAGATAAGTTTCAGTATGGACTAAAAAATTTATCTAATCTAAAGATGAAAACAACAAGGTAATAATTCCAATCAGTTATACATTCTTTTCGATTTAAACAGTACAACGAGAATTCGTCAGTAGCATACCACCTACATAGCACAGCACGTTTCTGAAATGTTTCTAAAACGTGTAATTAGTAGATAAGCTATGGCGATTCCAGCACATGTCGGTTTCAGCCCATCCCTAACCCGCGGGAGAGAAAGCCCCTCTTTGTTACCCCCTCTTTGACAGGCAAAAACCCTTTCCCCGTAAGCAAGACGGCAAGCTTTTTTACCAGCTCCCTTCGAGGGCAGAATAACAAGCTCCAATACTGACCCCCTCGCCCTACCATGTATCATTTTCTCCACTGAGGAAGACTATGGGAATACATAAGCGATTTGATATGTCTAATATACCAAAGCTTAGTTTTTCCAACTGATTGGATCTTTTGACTATCCATATATGTTTTGATGTTGTAGGTCAAAGTTGATATTCATACAGTTCTCACGTTCGATAACTCAAAGATAAAAATTTATCTTTCCACAGATAGTTAAGTAGACGGATTTCATGTGAATCGGATATAACAACGAAGGACATAAGTCATTCAAGTTTTGACATTACAATCTTGAAGGCTTCCCAAGTTGCTGCTCCATTAGCGTCCACGGCAGGAATTCGATTTTGTGAGACTGCATTTAAATCGTTTCTGGATCTTATGAGTACTAATTCATGTTTGACATTAAAAACTTTTTAACGATAGTCTTCAGCAAAACCAAACATTATACTTATTGTTAGAGGAATCAAGATATCAAAGTAGCCATTAATATCTGTTAGACTTAGTTCGTTTGAATTACCAATCCAACCAGCATTTTCAGTCGATACATCTTGATTAGGACTTAGCGTCAGCCAATTTTTCATGAATGTCGTTAAACCCACATTCTCACACATATCTAGTTCTATAGCATTAATCTGGTATATTATTTCTTCAAAAAGGTGACAGATGACATTGTTTACTTATTCAGTATTTGTTGCTGCTGTAGTACCATCTGCTTTAACTCATATTCCATGAATATGTAAGGAACTTCAGGGAGGAAACAAACAAAAGTCTTGCTGTTTAATTAAAATACTAATCCATCACTATTATTATAAGTTGATGATGCGTATGGCTGATTAGGATAAAATTTATAGCGTGCAATAGACTCATCAAACTTGACAGAAGACTGAATGCTTGATATATTATCCATCTTCAAGACAACAACAAAATATGCAAGCTAGTTTCCACCTTTTATTTTTAAGCCGAGACTTTTGAGAAACTGTATGTTTGACTCGTTAATTTTTGATGCTAGGGCTGTCTTTTCCGACGTCTCAATGGTTTCAAAGCTCGCTGTTCACTAAGTGTGAAAGGGCACGTTTATCTGTTCATACAGTTTTTTTGATCGTAAATAATGCTTATTACAATGATGGTCTTATGTGTGATCTTATCGTTATGAGTTCTCCGCAAAAATTAATTGAATCAACATCTTGATTCCAGTAACACGTAGCTGTATGTAGTCAATTGCTCTTCCAGAAACAGGTAAGTAGACTATTTTCGATGGAGCTTAAATAATTTCATGTCCAGGTGTACAGCATAAAAAAATTCGTAAATCGTGTGACTTTTTTCCTTTTATACAAGCTCTACAAGTGATATTGCACTTAACTTGAAATGCGTTAGCCTTAAGAAAGGCCACATGTAAGTCTGAGTTATGAGTAACGTTTTTTCTAAGAACTCGTTAAGTAGAACCTAAAAGCCGACCTAATAAATCTACTGGTCTTAAATTGATAGCTTTGTTACACCTAATGACGCTGCAAAGTGTGTTATTGTTCGGTTGAAGAGTGTTATGTTTTTATCTTCTGAAACATTTTGTTGAATAATATCCATAATATAACAACAACAATGAGTTTAAGTAATATAAGTAATGATTTATTATATTAATGGTAAGCATGCATATTGAGTCAGCCGATGCTCAATACAAACTAGCCTGTTAAGAGGAGTCGGCGCACATTATAATATGAAGCCCAGCTCACATCATAACGTCTCCCTTCTTTTACATCAGAGTCTACTTGGGGTCATAATCTCTCAAATGTACAGGCTTTTTTACAACTCTACCATATCGCCTTTGATAAGAATTATTTCCATTATTATGCTGATTATGCTATTATTATCCTGATTTAAACAGCAACATCATAATTGCAATCATTAGTTTCTACGAGTTTTTTACTGTAATTGTTATATACAGAACCAAATAAGTGTTTGCGATTGCGTACTATTCGCTTTTTACAATCTAAATCTACTTCATAAGATCTCGGTCTGTTGCTAATTTTACTTACTATTGCAGGCTCTGATGGTTCCTGTAAATCTTTTTTAACATATACATTGTCGTTTACTATCAGGGGTTCAAGATCATGTGAATTTCCATCATAATATTCTTTCTGCTTAAGTTCTTTCTCAACTTATTTACATTTAATTTCAGAAAATTTCCTCTCTCTTTCAAAATTCCTATTTATAGGCTAAAAACCTCTGATTTTTCTGTTAAAGTTCAGTAACTTTATTTGAAGATTTTTAATTTCCATCGATACGTGTATTTCTACATTTTAATAAAGCTAAGACTGGATCTTTGCCACCTTTCTCATCAATTTTTTCAAACATATTTTTTATTGTGGCTATATGTCTTTCAACCATGCCTTAAGATTGTGAATTTTTTGGACTCGAGGTGATAGTGTCAAAATTCCATTCTCTTGCAAATTTTTTTACATGATTACTACTTAATTGTGTGCCTGCATCAGAATATACAATGTTTGGTATACCATGTCTCGCACATTGTGATTTTAAGGCCGCTATGACTGATTTACTTGATATACCTCTTAAGTTACTTATTTCCACATATTTGCTAATGTTATCAATACTCAAAAGCCAATTTGCATTTTTATAAAAAAATATGTCAAGGCCTAGCATCTGTTAAGGCCCATAAGGTAAATCCCTATTTAATAAACTTTCTTTAGAATTGGCCTTTCCAAATTTCATACAAGAATTACAATTTTCAACTATATCATCAACTTTTTTGCCCATCAAAGACCAATAGAAAATACCACGAGCTTTTATTTTTCACTTCTCGGCTCCTAAACAATTATAATGTATTAACATAAGCATTTCCTTTCCAATACTTCTAAGAACTATTAATCTAGTATTTTTAAAGACTGAGTAATTTATTATATTCAATTCATCTGAAAAATTATAAAATTTTTTGATTAGATCAGGAACTCTATTCGTATATTTAGGCCAACCTTTTTGTATATACTCTTTTATTAAATTCAGTTTCTCATCAGTTTGAGTCTCTTTTTTAAATAATTTTTTTTTATTAATATAAATAAGAAATAAATTTTCAATAAGACATACTTGAGCTTTGATTTTTGTCTCTAAATTTATTGTCTCATCTTTACAATATGCCCTAGATAATGCATCTGCTAATAATAATTCCTTTCCCGGCTTGTATTTTAAAGTTATATCATACCTTTGTAATTTTAATCTAATACTTTGCAATCTTGCTGGACAATCGTTAATGGATTTTTTGAAAATTGATTCCTTAGGTTTATGGTCGGTTTCAACCAATAACTGCTTACCATAAATGTATTGATCAAATTTATTGCAACCAAAGGCTATGGCTAGAGCTTTTTTTTCAATTTGAGCGTAGTTAATCTCATTTTTAGTGAGTGCCTTGCTCGCGTAAGCTACAGGTAAGTTATTATGTAATAATACTGCTCCAAGACCATCTTTGGATGCATCTACGCTTAGAACTGTAGGCTTATTCACATCATAATATTGTAAAATTGGGGCTTTAATGAGCATTTCTTTTATTTCCTTAAAACTTTTTTCTGCGTTTTTATTCTAGTTTAATAATACATTTTTTTTAGTTAAACTTCTGTAAACTGAATTTTTATACGCTTAATTGAGAATACACTGTGCTACATAAGTTACTATTCCTAATAATGTCTCTAATTGTTGTATATTCTTATAAGATTTCATTTCAACGATCGATCTAATATATTCATCATTTACTTTTATGCCATTATCTGTATATATATGCCCCATGTACTTAATTTCATTGCCTCTAACTTTACATTGATCTAACTAGAATTTGACGCAATTTTCTCTGGCTTTAAGCAATACTCGTTATAAGCGCTCATAATTTTTACGTACGCCTTTTCCATGAATTCTAATATCATCAATGTATACATCTACACCTTCAATGTCAGAAAATATATGATCAAAACATTGTTGGAATACTCCAGTTGCTGAGCATATTCCAAATGGCATTCTTTTATACTTATATATACCAAAAGGCGTGATTATTACTAAATGATAAGAGCTTTTTTTACTTAATTTTATCTGATGAAAGGCTCTGTCTGCATCTAGAGAGCTAAAAATTTTACTACCAGACATTCTCAAACTTAAATCATCAATGATAGGGATTTCATAGTGCTGCCTACGAATATACTTGTTTAATTCAGTCAGATCAATTCAAATTCTAATCCCACCATTTTTCTTTTTACTGATTACAATAGGATGTACCCAATCTGTTGGTTCGGTAATCTTTTCAATTATACCATCTGATTCCATTTTAATACATTCATTTCTGACTGACTCTAATAAAGCTACTGCAAGATGCAATAGTATGTGGAGCACGATCATTCAATTTGATATCATATTCAAAGTTAGAAATGCAATTCATACCTTAAAAAACGTCAGCATATTTCTCAAAAACTTTATTCAAATCTTTAGTAATATAAATGTCATATATTTTTTTTAACAGTGTTTGATTTAATTAAACTAGATAACTCAATCACTGTTTGCTTTGCTTGTTTGACAACAATAAATTTTAAATATTTTTCTTCCCTGTGTATACATTTGCAATTTAATATACATTTACCTAATACTTGTAATTTTGCACCTCCATATGGATTTAAATTCATTTCCGTTTCAAAAGTTATTATGTCATTCAATTTTAAATCATTTAATTTTCTCTCAGAAATTACATAACAATGAATGCCTATGTCTAATTTGACCTCTACATTACGAATTTAATTTATTTTTATTGAGTAATCCAGTCACAGATCCTTCCTCTACTAGTAACGTTAACACAGCCTATAAATAGAAAGTCTATTTTCTCCTCAACTTCTACCAAGTTTATATTACCTTTCTTGCACATAATCGCAAAATAATTTTTTTTATTACATTTCCTGCAAGTTTTATCATACGCTGAACATTGTCGATATTCGTGTTGACGTCCACATCTCTTACATGAAGAATGTTCTTGTTCTGTGGTACTAGGAATTATCTTGTCTAAATTGCCGCTGCTGTTCTCGCTCGTTGTCTGCTGTTGCCTTGAAGAAAACTGTTGCCCTTAAGTATTTTTGTTCCTATTATAGGCCTTATTCTGGCGTATTATATTGATTTGAGAGTCATCTTGTATCGTTTTTACTTGTATATTGGCTAATTCTACTGAATAACGAATGTCTATACATTTTTTCGATGCAAATTATCTTTTCCTAATATTCTACTTCTCACATCAGAATCTTTTATTCCATATATTTCTCTATCTTTCATCAGACTATCTTGCAGCTCACCAAATCCACATGTAGTGCTCAGTGTTTTTAAATCAGTCAAGTAACTTACAAAAGTTTCACCACATTGCTGTATTCTTGTAAAGAAAATATCTCGATCAACCGTCTCATTGGATATTGGAAAACAAAATTTATCAAATTCTTCCATGATTTCAGTTATTTTCTTTCATTTGCTTCTGATAAATCGAACGTATTAAATTTCCGAGAGCTTCATCTCCTAATAAGTTCAATAAGACAGCAACCTGTCTCTATTTTTCTTTCTTGTCAAGGCCAGACGCTATTAAATAGAGTAAAAATTTTTGTTTCCATTTCATTCATTTTTCTTTTACGTTGCCATCAAAGCTAAGCATTGGAGGTATTCTCATCGCACCTTCCATTATATCGTCAGAGTCGTTGGAAACACTATTGGTCAGCGAAGTATCCAAATGCACACTACTATCTTCCCTACTATGTCCCGACAACGAGTCTAATTGCTCATTCTCTGTATCAAGCGTGTTTTTTTTATTCATAATTACTGATAACCATTCTCGTGTAACTGCTCACGTTTTATTTATATCTTGTTTATTTTATTATATTTTTTATTATCCTTCCAGCTGCGCCATGTTATGTTTTGATCTTCTAAAACATTTATTGAATAATGTCTATAATTTAATAACAACATTAAGTTAAAGTAATATAAGTAATGATTTATTATTATAATGGTAAGCATGCATATTGAGTCAGCCGATGCTCAATACAGACTAGCCCGTTAAGAGGAGTCGGCACACATCATAATGTGAAGCCAAGCTCACATCATAACAGAGTAATAGTTACTCTAAGATTATCCAGTGCTTTGATTAAGTATGCTTTAATATCTTGAATTTCGTAGCTTCCAGTTGGTAAAACAATTACTTGATCGTGTACATAAAGTTTGTTGTTATGTTGATCTATGTTTACAATCAAATTAAGTGTTCAAAGTTATACCACACCAAGGACGTAGTTATGTTTTGACGATAATTCGATGAGTAAAAAATACTGCGCTTCTAGAACAGAATAAGTACCAGACAGACTAAGTGTTAATGTTTCTTTCATGACTCTCAACATAAAACTAAACTATTCTAGCATTGCAAGTGCTTGTATATGTTTTGTCAGGAATTTTGAGCAAAGATGACTGAAATTGTAAGAATCGAATGTTTAATACTTTTTGTGATTATACCTGACCTTATCAACGCCCAATTGCAACATAAATTCTATAGGGGGCTGCAAATCTCCAAAACTGTCATAGTAAGCAACATTATCACCATGTTGTCGATACTCCACCCAGTGAGTCTAGGTCCATTCTTATCGTAAGATTTAATATAGCAGTTTCATGGAATCGCTGCCCATCGCTCATTAAGTCGCATGAATACACCGCAAGAATAGGAAATTTTTGATACCTTAGAAAATTTTATCAAATCTACATTTGTTAAAGCTCGACGAAGTAGTGTTACTTTTTTGAACTTTTTTTTCCCCTTTCCGTACGGTTTCAAGTATACTCTAAATCCAGATTTATGAGGCTTAAGATATAGATCTTTTCTAAGAGCAATAGCTTCCAAAGTCTTATTTTGTCTCTGACTTCCGTTTATAGTATTTTTGCTAACTTAGCTGCATTTACGCTATTCATGATTCCTGCTATAACATTTGATATAGCTCATGCTGCACTTACGCCAGCAAATAAAAATATTAAGCTTCCTAAACTCTTGCAGAAAGGCGCAAAATACGAGGAGCTGTAATACGCTTTTTGCCCCCAGATTATTTAACTGCACTGGGAGCACCTTTAAACGCACTACTGATTGCTTTACGTGCATTTTTGCCATAATAATTACTTGCTAGGGAATGATTTTTTTGAGAAAAGAATCTGAGTAAGAAAAAGAGGATGAATTCCTTTTGGGTGGTTTTGATCTTTTCGGAGGAGGCGCTCATACAATTAGAATCGAACTTCACTTGCAAGTAAGTTCGTTTAATTGTATAATTGTATTTCGCACCACCTCCTTAAGATCAACATGTAGATGTTTATAGAGATAAAAAAAAAAAACTAATTCTACGGCTATAAAACTCAGAATTTATTAATAAAAGAAAGAATTTTTAATTAACAAAAAACAATTACATTTACTTGAATAAATACTTGTTCTTAATGATCGCTTCTTCTTTTTTTTTTTTTTTTTTTCATTTTTGCTAACGCATATTTTTCTTTTTCAGATACAACTTGTCGATCGTAGAAGCGAGCAAAGGTCTGGGAATCTTTGGTCGAGCCTGCTGTCTTTTTTATCAATTTTACATCTACTCCGCGACTCTTAGCCGCTGAAGTCGAGGAGTGGCACGTCTATGCGCTGAAAAAACATTAGTATCAACCCCTGCTTTCTTTGATGATTCTTTTACCCATTGGCTTAACGATTCTCTTGTTAATGCTTTACAAAGCTTTCGAAATGAAATAAAAAGAGATTTTTCAGATCCTCCAATACTTTGAGTTAGACGTAGATAATCTACTAAAGTCGATGCTACGCATATTTTTTTTTCCTTATAAAAGGTGAGAACGAGTAAAGGTTGGAAATAATTGCGTTTTGAAGTTTTTATAAGGTCTGGAATTCTTATCTCTATTCTTTTTTTTTTAATCTTTATGGTCTCAATTTTTATAAGAGAAAAAGTTTGCATCTAGTGCTTTGTGTGTGCGTGTGTGTGCACATGTGTGTGCGTGCGTGCGTGTGTGTGTGTGTGTGTGTGTGTGTGTGTGTGTGTGTGTGTGTGTGTGTGCGTGTATCATACTATGCTGTCCTTATTGCAATTTTAAAAATAGAAATTGTTCTTCCCATTGCTAAGTCATGATCCAACCTTCGACGAGTTATGATCTTACATTGTGCGAGAGGATATGGTCTTGTGAATAAAATCATAAATTCTTTACTTATAGAAAGTCACTTGCCAGTCCAGCAGTACTGCGGTCCAAGTACTAAACTAATGGAATGGCTCGCTACAGGTGATCCAGGAATAAATCCTTTGGACGCAGCGTGCGAAGACCACGATATTGCATATTCAAAAAATCGACAAGATATTATGGCTAGAAATGAAGCAGATAAACTTTTAGCTTAAGGGCTTGAAAAAGACTTAAGGCTTCAGATTCAAGTATTTATGTAAAAACAGCTGCTATTCTGGTAACAGGTACCATAAAGCTGACGAGTAAATTAGGTATGCGTTAGAAACAAAAAACAAAAGAGAAAAAAATCTTAAAAAACAAGTGCACGATGAAGAAGAAACTTAATACTGCTTTAAGAGCAGTTATTAAGGCTGTCTTGCATGAAATAAATACTCACAGCAACAATGCACGTAAAGCACGAGAACACAGCAAAGTGGTGAAACTTTTGTAACTTACTTGACTGATTTAAAAACACTAAGCACTACATGTGGATTTGGTGAACAGCAAGATAGTCTGATGAAAGATAGAGGAATATATGGAATAAATGATTTTGATGTGAGAAGTAGATTATTAGGAAAAGATAATTTGCATCGAAAAAATGTATAGACATTCGTTATTCAGTAGAATTAGCCAATATACAAGTAAAAACAAGACATGATGTCTCTAAAATCAATATAATACGCCAGAACAAGGCCTATAATAGGAACAAAGTAGTGAGGGAGGGGCGTCGGGGTGTAGGGGGTCTTACACATTTTTAGTTTGGCTGATTTCCCAGACAAAAATATAAAGAATTTGATCTTATTTTGAGGTGGGCCGGGGGGGGGGGGGGCGGGGGGGGGGGGGGATTCGGAAAATCTGGCCAAAAAAACTATTTTATAGAAAGATATATATTGTGGATGCTATACACGGGAATAAAAATAAGTGTGTAAGTGTATTTGGCGAGTGCCAGCGCGACATTACAGGTGTTATCATAGAAAGTTATTTGGAATAATTGGAAAAATTGATAAAAGCGGGAAGTCTCTTACTAGCCAGCCTGGCTGCACAACGTGCCATGGCTGGACTCTGTAATTCTTTTATCCACATTCTATATTCTTTAAAATTTTGTATGTATTAAATGAAAATATATTTAAGAAGTACAACTTCATAGTGAGGGGCCCAAGCACCCACTGACAAGTTTGTTTTTTTATAAATTACAAGTGAGCAGAGAAGCAGCTAGAGACAAAACCACGCTCTGCTACCAAATTCTGTTAAA
>JAPYYV010000713.1:0-40499 GCA_030522625.1 Copidosoma aretas
GGCTGGCCGCTGTCACGTACCCTGCGACCCACCTGCTAGCGTCATCGTCTTTTACGTTATCTGTCGCGCCGTCGCCGTACAACGCCGCCTGATCCCCCGCCGCGGCTGCACCCTCCGCGCCGCCGGGCTCCGTCGTCTGCTCCTCGCCGGGCGCCCCGCCGCCGCGGTTCAGGCCCGGTATGCCGCCGCTCAGCCAGCCGCTCATGGACGAGGCCACCTGCGACTTCACGCCCGCCAGCATCTCCAGCTTGCTGCCGACCCCGGCGCCGCCGCTGGAACGTTATTGGCGTTTTTGGTGGTGGTGGTGGTGGTGGTGGTCGGGTGAGTTGGGGGATGATGGTTGAGGCGTCAGCCAAGGGGGGGAAAGAGGATTCGTGGTGGGTGGCTGAGGGTTGGTTATTGGGAAGAGGGGGGCCGACCGCGGGTCGACTTGGCCGATGTTGGGCCACGGGGTGTGGGTGAGTGCAATACAACAGTTTACTTTGAGATATATCGTTGCAATCGTATGTGTACCAAGATGAGAATATCTTTAAGGCTGTGGAGTTGATTTGATTGATACGGTATACATGTTTATGATGATACGCAAAGAGTTGGCTGCGGGTTGTGCGAACCTATAGGCTTGATATCTTTTATTTGCCCATAGCAGTGGAATGCTCGTGATCGACAGCTTCTTTTCATACTTCATTCAAATTGTCGAGTAAAAAACAATACAAAAAAAAATACTACGTCCGTCGTATTTTATATAATTGGTATGCCGGGTATACTGGGTTGCCAAAAAATGGTGTCCATGGTCAAATCGTCAGTACGTACCTTTGATTTGCATCGCAGAGCATGTTGGGGGAAATATTTGTTGAAAATTGAATATTTACCCTATGAATTCGATCGTATTTAATCATATTTGATTATTTACTGATGTTCACTTATTAAAATACAGCAGTATGGTAAATGAACATGTGATTTTCTCGTCATTTTCCACTAAACACTGTTTTTGATTACAAACTCAAATTACTCCATCATTATGTATAACTACGTTACGCTGCTCTAGTCCAATAAATTTTACAAATTACGTACGCCGTTATTTGTCATACTGCACACCTCGTGCACACCGATAATTTGGATCCTACTAGAATTGCACAAGACACTTGTCTAATTTATCATTTTTCCTTGTACTTACCCGTAGCCATCACATAGTTATTAAACAAACGATTAATGGTACGTGAAATTTCATTCAAGTAGATTTTAAAATGCACTGTTAGATCATCATTAAAATTACGTTATTATAAACGGTTCGATCGCCGCAGGCTTTCAATTGGTCGGTTTTGCTTTGTAAATTACTTCATGCAGTTTGGTATGGATGTACATTGGAATAAATATAGACAATGTGATGGAAACAACAAAGTCGATCACAAAACTAAAGTTATTCCGGACGAAAACTTTGTCTTAAAAAAAATAAGCACCGACAAATCATTGGCACAAATTTCCAAAATCAATTTTGTTAAATTTTTTAAACTCTTTAAGGCACATTAATAAATATATTTCTGAGGCAATTTTAAGAAGATTCTGATATTTACCAGACCATTACGGGGCAGGTTCTCCTAGAATTTTTTTCACGGAATCGTTACCAAGTTTCTTATCTCGCTCTAGAGGCATAATCCTGGTCAAATACAGAACGGTGCAAGTTAGTGGGATAGATAGGGGAAAAAATATAATGAATGATAATAATAATTGAGATGCAGAAGGATACGTAAATGGGTAATGTACGAGGGAGTCTCCATTTTTTTTTTTTATTTTTTTTTATTTTTTTTTATATTTAATAGTAAAAAAAATGAAACATGTGCAGCTTAAAATTAAGTTTGAACGTCGAAAACTGTTGCATGAGATGAACACGTGATGAGAAGTAACACTATTTGCACACTCTTGAAATCCCTGTTTTCTCGTTTCACGGTCCAACCGTTAACCGGATTCACCCTAGCTAAAATTAAATTCTCAACACATCTTCGTTCAAATTGTAAGAACGTAACTCTTTTTTCCTCGCTCGCCGTGCTCTGAAAATGATCAATTACAGCTACTAGATTGCTACAATTCAGGTGATTTACTTCAGGTATTTTTTCCTAATGAAAACGAATATCAAATATTTTTGTTTTGCAATATTTAATAATTTTGCATAAATTTAGGAAAAAACAAGAGATTTAAACAACAGTGAACCCTTGATATAATTCATTCGACCGTGAATATAAAATAGTACATAGAAGTACCTCGTTGAGTTGTAAAAATGTACAAAGTAAAATAAATGACGGTAAAAATGTTATTTATATTTTTTATTTCTACGTTTGAAAAGTTTTCTCGACATATCCATGAACACAGGAGTGTGAAGTTTATATATGAAGTATGGGCATGTGCAGAGAATAAAGCTGTACAATGCATTGTTCCAAAAGTATTTTTTATCAATCAAATTACTTTACTGTACACCATCCTAAGCACCAATCCCAATCAAATCACCCGTACGAATACCCCCACTAACTAATATACTTTGAACAATTCATCCAATCCTGCAAAAGAAATACCAAAATCCAATGAAAAAGAATAATTCTCATGACTCGACAGCAGCTGCACCGTATAACAAACGAAGCAGCATCTCCATCTGTCTGTCCATTGTCACATCGACGCCCACTCGATTCCTCGGAGGGGGTATATAAGAGCCTGCGCGCGACAACCGTGACATAAAACTAAGCAGAAAACAAGAGGACGAAGAAGAGTAGTGGAAGAAGAAGAACAGCCGATAATTGCGCGAAGCGCTAAACCGTCAAGGCGACGACGACGAATCGATCGCGAGTAAGATTCACACGTATTTACCCTCCAAGACACACGTGTTCTCGTTTTGTACCCTATAACGCGTGCGTATGCCACTCCTGCCTCCCCCCCCCCCCCCCCCCCCCCCCCCCCCCCCCCCCCCCCCCACCCCCCCCCCCCCCCCACCCCCACAGCCCCGCCACCCCCCCCCCCGCACTGAAAATGCATGTACACACCAATGTACCTGCCTCCCTCCCAATACTCTTCTTCGCGCGCCTTATTTACGAATACGTGTAAGTACAGTGACACACACATTGGTGCGCAAGGAGCCTCGGCCCTTGTGTACAGCCTCGTGGCATTATTATGCATACATTACAGTTCCCCCCCCCCCCCCCCAGACCCCCTTCTATATTCAGCCCCGAAATCGTTATGCACTTCAATCTCCAGCCCCCTTGCTCGCTTCTTTTATTGTACACACTGCACGAATAACGGAATACGCCTGACGTAGTTCGGCTGTTACTACTGGGCCTATCCTTGCTCGCATCTATTTGATCGCATTATATCTATTCTTTCGTGCATTCCTTTTTGTCGCTTTTTGTGCTTCCTCACAAAACGAGCTTCGTATAGCGGGTTTGTTGAAAAATCGTTGGCGACATATTTCACGCTGTGGAAGATCGAGATTTATCGTTGAGAAGAGATGCCGGTCTGAGAGAGAGAGTATATTATCTGTATGACTGAAATTATATACTGGTCTGGGAAACATACTGACATCGTAACTGCAGATGGGATGGATCTTTGTGAAAGTTTTTAGCCGTACAAATGTGCTGGTCTGAAGTTGTAGCTTTCGTGGTGTTTATTTTAATAAATGTTTGCACGGAAAAGATGATAAACGGTTTATTTCAAATGTCAAAGAAAACATTTAGAGAATATTTTTGATAAATTTTAATGAAATCAATACTGATGAAAAATACACATAATTTTCAGTTTTCTGTTACTTGTATAGATAATCTTGCATGGCGTTCTCAATCACCCGACAAGCACCATTCAATTTGTCCTGCATGTCAATAAATACGAGAATAAATATCAACGCGATCGTAGAATATAAATAAAAATTAAAATAAGTTAACCTTTGAATATTAAATCAATGTGTTCAAAAGAATAATTTACAAAAATATATAAAGAAGTGCTTGAGAAAGTGTTTGCGAAGCAAGTGTCAAGTGTGAGATGTGAAATGTGAGTAAAGTTGTTGAGAGGATGAATAGTAATTTTCATAAAGAAGAGACATAAATTGTATATCATCATTGATTTGTTTCGCTTTTAATTTATTTATCATAATATATTTTTTTTTCATCATTCGCAAAGAAACGTAAATATAAGTGAATTGCACTTTGTCATATTGAATCAATAGTATGAATAAATAAGTACACTTGAATAAATAGTATGAATACTTATATACTTATTATCGTTATGAATATTGGCATGATTCGTTCCAATTTTTCTCGATTACAAAACGCTGAATTTATGCTCTTTTAAAAATAATTGAATTGAAACAAGGCCCAAGCTTGATAATTTTAACACATAGCAACCTATATGTACACATAATATAGGAATAAAACTGTCTGGCGAAAGAAAAATACGGTGTAATCAAGTGACGCGATATCAGCACGTAGGTAAACATCAGAGCCAAGTGTTTGATATTAATATGGTATACGCGCTAGCAGTGTTTAATCAAGAAACAATTTTTCATTACCTCTTTTGTATCCTCCCACACACAATTTCATAGCAAACACAAACCGCGAAGAGAAAAACACCGAAGGCGCTCAAATCACGGGATAGGCGCTTTCCATAGGAACAATAATATTCACGATTGCGAGCGTGCGACCCGTGCGAAAACAATGGGCGCATCAATGCGACACATCCTGAATTGAAAGATGGAAGGAGAGCGCAATCAGGATGATTATTCGCCACACGTCCAGCTACACGATAGCCCCGCGCGTCCAATCAATAAGCTGGAACTCCCTTCTCTCACTTTTTTTTTTTTTCAACAGGCATCGCTCACGCGTGGAAAAATCGTTTCGATTGGCACGATTACAACTGATGTGAAGAATCATTCTTTTTGTACCGCTCAAGCTGTCACGATTTTGTTTTTTATTTCAAATTGTCAAAAGGTGATAGATTTCTCGGATGATTACGCAAATGCGAAAAGTTGATGGTCACGACGACGGGGAAAAAGAGAGGAAACCAGAAAAAGGAAGGCACCAAAATAGCATTGCAGTACATACAGCAGCAGCAGCAGGCAGAGAGGAAAAAAGAGTGAAAGAACTACACAAAAGACGACAACGGCGGTGACAGCAGTCGCTCGTTAGGGAGAGCGATATCGATTTCTTCCTATCTCGGATATAAGTCTAAAGTGACGAAAGGGGGGAAGGGGGGAAGAGATAAGAGTTAAGAGATAGAGAGCCATCAGTACAATAGAGAAGGAACGGAAAGCCCGCGCGTGAGGGAGGTAAGTCGCTCTAATTAATCGGACAGAGCTTTTTCGTACACTTTTTGCCACCCGCAGTATTATAGTGTCACATGCGCCCATATGCAAAGACAAAATCCTGCAGGCATATTTTTCCACGACTATACTTCCGATTTTCCCTGTGCGCGAGGGAGGTTAACAGACAGGTTTATGTACCGTGGGGGGGAAAATAATACACGCACTCGCGAGGGGTGATTGAATTACAGGGTCGTTCAGTGGTGCTCTTGTTCCTTCTTTTCTTTTAGCTCCAAATTAATTTCAGAGTGGATAAAGTTGTTGGTCATTATTACTACATGTATATGTACATACATATACAGAAGAGCTAAATAATAGTTTTCTTATATACTCATACTCGGCATATCTACATTGATAATATTGACGACGACTTTCGAGCAACGAAATAACAAATTGTCGTGTGCGTGGGATGTTTTTTGAGTCCGCAGTTTGAAGTATGGATAAGCGAGTTTCGAAACATGGGAATACACGACGAAAAAGGGGGAATACCCCCCCCCCCCCAACACTTCGAAACGACCCCTTTCAAATTCCACGTTCGATTCCGCTCTCTTAAAAGTTGAAAGTTCTCTCGAACCGAGAAATTCAAAGACCCGTGCCAAAAAAAAACGAATGTGTGTTGCACCGAGTACGAAAAAAGGGGAATAAAAGAGAAGAACAAACAAAAAATACGAAAAATACCCACGAGACCGTGAGGAGCCGTTGTATCGATTACGCTCGTCCTCCTCCTCCTCCCGAAACTGCGCGTACACAAGAGTATAGCCGTCGTGTGTGTCGCACGTACACACAATACCTACCCCCCGCGAGTGAGACTTCACGCCATCTTTTTGGCCACCCCTCGCAAAAACGTGTAATGCAAACATCGACCCTGGCCACCCTTTTGAAAAAAAAAAAGGGAGCCCAAAAGAGAAAGCTCCATTCGTCATGCGGGGGAGGCCCAGGTACATACATTCCGAGGTATTGTGTGCGACGATAATGCACCGGAGCCGCACCGCGACCTTGACGCTACATACAGAAAGAGAGAGTATACGTGTTGGTGGCTGGTGGGTACAGCGCGCGCGCCACTGCTGCACCGCCGTGGAGGAGAGCTTCTACACACAACCACCTCCTTGCCCCGCGCCGTGCCCGCCTAGTCGTCGAAACGGCTAATCAATAAAGAGAGTCCGTCTTTGCTCTGGATGTTGTGGAGGCATGTTCTACACCTATCCTATATATAACTGTATACATACCGTGATAGGTGTACACATTGGCTACACATTCGCTCCCTCTGCTAATTCCCTGCTGATGGTACATTTTACGCGCCTATGTTTACTTGCTTCCTTGCGCTCTGCTCTCTTGATCTACCTGATTTTGGTGTTGATATAGGGACTGATGTGTACGGATGAATTGGTTTATGTACATACAATTTAATTATAACGATTCATACTCTAAAGCTGTTTGATCTTGATTACAATGAATATCTATAATTACATGCCCTCATCAATCACAACAAGATAATATATTTTTGGATAATACAATAGATAATCAAGACGCTTGAGTTACTGTCAAAGAAGTCAGAGACAAGTATACCTGCACAATGTGTGGTGCCTGCATGGAGTGCCTCGTCTACAACAGTACTTATCAATGGATTCGTCCAAAAAACCTGCATCCCCAAATCGTTGAAGAACAACGACGACAGCTCAAACCCTCAAGTGTCAACCCTCAGCCAAAAGGTTTTTCAAAGAGGGATATGGGTACAATGAGTAAAACACACACTAACCTGCCAGCAGGGTCAGCCCCTTCAACAGCAATGTCAGCAATTGGAGGCTGCTGCTGATCGGCCGGCAGTTCGCTCCCGTCCTCGGCCTTCTTGCCCATCCAGTTGGACACCTGGTTCGTCAGCCCGGAGAACATGACGTCTGCCGTGCTGATGCAGCCTACCTCGCGAGACTTATTATTACTCCTTTATGCAAACACCTCGCCCTCCTACCAAGAGTGGCAATCCCTTTTTTTATTATCTGTACAACCACGCACTCCGGCTCTCTGTTTGTTTATTTTTTGTATTAACTTCTTAAATCCAAAAGTAGGGAACAAAAAGTCCCTTTGCTTCTTCCTTCTTCTGCTCCGCTGATGATTGTTGTTCTCGTCGTTGTCCTCCAAGCCCTTTAAATTCAGGTTTAAACACTGCCTATACTTGTGATCAACAAATTAATTTTCACGCACAATAAGTAGAACACTCGCGAAGCTTCCTCCCGTTTTGTATCAAGATCTACGTCGTTCTAATATAAAGGAATAGAACGTAAGTATAGACGACGATGACTCGGACTTAGCGAGGCGAGACGAGACGAACGACTGTCGTAGCAAGAGAATCTCTTGCGTACTGCTACTGATCAGTGCACTATGTGAAGGGCTGTGGGCAAAAAGGACAGAGAGGTGAAGAAGAGCCGATGAGTGAAAACAACACGGATCACGGATGCGCAGCAGCAGTACCCTACAGTTGTTCCTCGGCTGACTCGGCTCTCCTCGGCATGAATCACGAAATTCACGAATTACAAATATCACGATCGGAAGCTGCGCGCGCAGACGACGCTGATATGGACTGCTGGACACTGGGACTGGACAGACTGCAGTAGAGTGCTACTGAAAACAGCTGTGCTCTCTGGTGCTGCTGCCGCTGACCCGGCTGACGTATGTGCTCCGGTTCCAAAGTTTAAATATCATTGCAATGACAATAACAGACACAAAAAGTATAAGCAAATTGTCGGAGAAGTGGAACTGATTCGAGAACAAAAAAATTTCAAAGCAATCGTTAGAAACATTTTTAAATTCTGTCAATTTTATTTGGTTTTTTATTATAAGCCTCGGAACAAGTTTAAACAGACTTTTATTGAAACGATTGTTCAACCATAAAATTATCGTCATTTATAATCTAAGAACCACATTACCATGTTGCTTTTTTTTCTTTTCCTATCTTTTTGTTGATCACTAGTTGAAGATTTTATTATCAATGAATGGTATAAAAAACTCGAGAAACGCTGTTCAACACCCTAAACTGTTCCATTAACGACTGCAAATCACACTAGCCGAGGATTTGAACTTTAAAGTTATGCCTTTTGTATATGTAAATGCGTGCACAGCATAGACATACATACAAAAGAGATTCAACGAGTTCAAGATCAGCTTTACATCGTTCGTCATAGTGTCTACATGCATTCGCTGGAAGATGTTGATGCATTGACACTTGTTTTAGTTTCGATTATTAAAAAATATGAAAAATATCATTATTTCTAACTTCTCTGCATCTCACGTGACAATCCCGGCGCTATTGGCGTTTCTCCACCTTGTGAAGTTTCACGTGGTGACTGGAAATAATGTATATCGTATTAATGATTTTCATATAACACATAAATCATTGTTGAAGAATTTAAAAAACTTGTCTACCTTCACTTGTATATGATTTTTCAACACTGCTGCCCTTAAGATTAACATTCTAGTGCGTCTTTTATACTCTTTGCTTAATGCTATCGATTTTTCAAATGTTGTACTGCGTTGATCCACATCTTTGGCATATAAAATCTGTAACAAAAAGTTGTGGTAAGTTGAAATGCTTCTCAATGAAACTAATTCACGTGTAAAAATAAAATTATCAATTATATGTACCTTATTATGAGAATCAATGCGAGCTTGAATTTGACCATCAAGTATGAGTTGCATGAGTTCATCTTCCAAAGCCGAGACAGTTCTGTTGAAAGCAGTAGCCATACGTTTCATGTCTGCACTGAGATAAGGACTGAAGTACTGTATCAGTGCTCTGTTGCGGATTTGAGTATACAGAGTATTAACGTGAGGCGCAATGTACACATCCAATAAAATATTGTCCTTGATTTCGTCAAGCAGTTTTAAGCAGGAAGCATACTTAGATTCATAAAATTTGAATATGATATCTCTCAGTTGAGGTTCCAGCTCCAAGAAGAGTTTAAAGGAACTGCTAAATATCACTTGCTTTTGCAGCTCATGCCTAAAGATAAAAAAATTAGTATAAATACAATAAAAGTTTTAACTCACAATTTTCACCAAATTATTTACCTATCAAAAGTAGCCAGGGCACACAAGCCACCATAAAGAGCGACATTTCCTGGCGAAAGAATTTCGGGAAAATCGCAGTGATCGAGCGACGCGTTCAGGAACAGCTTAGCAGCAGACTTGTACTTTTTAGTAGCAAGTTCCGCCAGTCCAGCTGCAACCTTCAGTTTCGTAACAATAGCCTGATTGCTATCTTTGCCCTGAACGTCCGGAAAATCGGGTGTGTTTTGAGCCTTAGTAACATAACTAATGACATGGCTCCAGTTTTGCAGATATATAGAAACTTTTAAAACGTTCCAGCACATGTTAACCACGTGCTTTCCACTAGTGCAGTAGTCGCGAGCACGGGAGTAGCACTTTAGCGCGTTGCTTAAATCACCACAGTCCAGGTAGTGGTCACCCAAATCGTCGTGACCACGTCTTATACTCTCCTTTATCGAATTACTCTTATAGTTCTTAAGATCAGTGTCGTATTTTTCGAGCTTAAGCGCAGCTTTTTTTGAGCGCGACTCTACCCACATCTGATCAACAGTTGGGATATCTTGAGACGTGGATTGTGCGGCCACGTCTGGCAATCCTGAGGCATTAAGCGCCAGGGCTAATTTCCTGTGTAACAATAAATACATTTGGACGTTGTATGTTGTCATGACGTACGATATTGCCATTTTCAAAGCTTCAATTTTTAGAGCTTGACAATGATCGGCTATGTACATTAACCTAAACAGTTTGGCAAGACCTGTGTAACTGTTTGCGTAGACTTCTAAATCCTGCAATACAAAAAAAAGAGAAAATACTTTATGAATAGTCACCAACTTAAAGCATGAACTTGAAACTTTGAGAGAACAAATTTTAGACAAGATGATCAATACACTTAGTTTAGAAACATTAAAATGTCATCAGTTGACGCGTTAAAAATAAAAATTCTAATATCATGCAACTTTTTACATAGAATCTTGCTTCGTACATAATTAAATCCATGTACAAGCAAATAGTCAAAGAAAAGGAATGTCGATTAAGACAGCAATTGTAAGCACTGACCAAAGTTGGATTTTCAACACTATATGGCTCCTCCTCCGTGTTATCATTGTCCTCGGTCGGCGCGTCAACTTGCATGGGCTCGACCGCATTTTGCTGGGCAAATGAAAACATTTTGATCCTTCTCCCTAATCAAGTGCAACCGTGTCGATGCTAAGCAGTACCCGGCGCCTTAACAACAGCCACTTTCCTCCCGGAATCTTCGTCTAGCAGAACAACAGCAACAAAACAACCTCCTTTTTTGCTCTTCGTCCCCGGTTTGCCTCAATAACCCTACTTTCGGCAATCCAAAGACAAACATAACCACCAATCAATCAGGTGTACACAAAATATCTTGACGAAAGAAATCACCACAAAATTGAAAATTTTGGCCGAGCTTACCTATAATTATGCTTATCGAGCTGATTGGGCGTTCCTCGGGAAAATTCGACGACTCAACATTTTTGGAGGCACGAAATACACTAATTGATGTGAAAAAACATTCGTTGTGTAAAGAAACTTTGTGAAATAAACGAAAGTGTCATAGGGCTCTGTCATAGTGAGTTCTCAAGGTGAATCTTCAATGGAGCGTCAAGACAAAACCTCATAGTACCTGCGTGATACGATGTGAACCCGTGTAATGGAAAGCAACCGGTATATAGTTGTATATAGTCCGGGTCAAAGCGTGTATGTTTATAAACAATTAGTCTTTCAAAATCTAGTGCATGAAAAAAAAATCTTACTGAATAAAAAATCTTGCAAGTGACAAAGAATTAAAAACATTTTCTAACAGTGCATTTATTGTTAGATTGAAGAAAATAATTAAATCAAGACTCAAGTTGGTAAAACATTCATAACCTAATAAAATTATTCATAAATATCGAACAAAAATCATAAATATATTATTGTTGAAAATATAAGGAAAAACAAAAAATGTTTGTTCTTGCCGAGATGCGAGACACCGTGAAAATTCATCCAAAGAATTTCAAGCACAAAATAAACACATGCATAGCGGAGGAGCTGAACCGAAAGCTGGCAAACAAGGTTTTCCTCAACGTCGGCCTCTGCATCGCGTTGAACGATATCGTGGAGATCGGCGAGTCTTTCATATTTGCGGATGACGGCTCGTCTCACACCAAAGTCAGATTTCGGTACGTGATATTCCGACCTTTTATGGAGGAGATAATCGTCGGCAAAATTCGGAGCTGTAATAGTGAGGGTGTACACGTGACTCTTGGCTTCTTCGAGGACATTTTGATTTCACCACATAAGTTGCAGTATCCCTCAAGGTTCGATCAGACCGAGCAAGTCTGGATTTGGGAGTACGATGATGGAGATAAGCACGATTTGTTCATGGATGTTGGGGAGATCATACGTTTCAGAGTGGTCAAGGAGACGTTTGTTGATTCTTTGCCCAATACTCCTGGTGAATCTGGAGAGACATCGAAGCCACTTGTTACATCTCCTTACGCACTAGAAGCTGCCATTGACGAGCCTGGACTCGGACTGCTCTCCTGGTGGAATAATTGATACCTTTTGTTAAGATTTTGAAGATTTTCTCTCCTGTGTAAGATAAGGCTATTTTATAATAAAGTTAAGATATATTTATTGTTACAAATAAAATTTTTGTTACTTTTTCTCCATTTTCAAACTGCAAGTTTCTTTTTTTTTATTTGTTAGTGACTGTATGAACTTCAATTTCTGATTCAAAATTTGGCGCCATGCATTGACCTTACCGACACGGTATTTGAGCAAAAAACAAAAATTTTTAAAAAGTTTAAATTCTTTTCTTTCCTGAAATTCCAGGTTCCCTAAAAGAAAAAAAAGCAATACAAGGGTTGAGTTCTTGAAGATGAAATTTGTGAAATCGAAAGTTAGCATACTTATCTGAAAATGCCAAAATACCTACCAAAAAAAATTTCAAACTGTTCAGAAATTTAAATTAGATTATATTTATTTTTTATTTTTTAAATGTATTTTATTATTTATTTATCGTCAGTTACACAAGAGTATTACTTACAAGTGCCAATTCAGCAGGCGTATCATAGAGGTGCTGCATGAGACTGATACATGCAAAACTAGATTAAATTAAAAAATACTTATAACGACACAAATAAAACACCATTCAATGTTTTTCTCATTCAAATGCAATTCGTCTATTTTTGATTATTATTCAACAAAAATACTAAAGTAATAAAAATCGAATAATTCTTGGGAAAAGGCATACATGTGTAGGGTATAATTAATTCATCTTATTTCAGTTTTGCTCTCTCTATTTCGATCGCCATTGGGGATTCCCCAACTTCTCCAAGGCAAGGCGCAAGGCCTCTACTCAATGTCAATCTGTTTCTTGTCGTCAATTTTACAAAATGACATTGTCAATCCCTCATAGTTAAGTATATACATATCTATAACCTCCCAAGTGTGTGAAGTGCCCCGGTCTCGAGTGAAGTCACACTCTGTCACACTGCGCCGTTGCGTCTGAAATAAATTAGGGTACTTATCGTGAAAAAAATTCCTTTGTCATACCTCATGGCTCATACTCATATGAGTGTAATGACGTTCAGAGTGTTCAGACGTTAACGGTCGATTTATCCTCTTTACAATAGGAAATAGGTATTAAATAACAGTCTAGTCCATCTCTTGAAATATACCAATCACCAGGTGGCTTAGCAGAGTTGACACATCACGAGGAACTAGGACCTGACACTCGACCATCTGTTCCTGACTTCCTGAGCAATGGCCGAAGCAGCTGGTGCGAGGCCAATTCTTGTAGCGCGTCGCAACAAACCCAGAAGACCCCAGCCGAAGCCTCAGGAGAATGCCGAGGAGAATGCTCCGAAAATCATTATGCACAGGAGACCTCCCAGGAGGCCCAAGCTGCCCGATGGTAGTGTATTGGCACCTAACACTGCTGGACCCTCGGCTCAGCCAGCTGTCCAGCCACGGCCGTCCAGAGTTGTTGTTGTCAACAACGGTGTTGCTGCTGCTGCTGCTGCTGCTGCTGCTGCTGCTGCTGCACAGACAGTTAATGCTTCGGAACAGTATTTCGTAATCAACAAACAAATCGAGGTGACCGGAGAAAACTTTTCGTTACTCAATCTGAGCCAAGAGTCTTTTGAGGATGTGAGTATACCTGTTTTTGGTATTTCTTTAGGTTTTTGTCTTGTCCACATGCAGGAATGGTAACAGATAAAATGTATTTTTCCAATATTTTCTCATTTAATTGATTACATTTTCAGCCAACCCTAGTAAACAGCAGCTCTTTGGCTCAATCAAATACTGAAGTTGGTAAGAAAATCAAAAAGCCAAGGTGTAGAACGAAAAAGAAATCTGAGCTTCAAAATGGCATTTTGATTCCACATAGTGAAGAGGTTGAAGCAAGTGCAAGCACTTCTAATGCAAGCAATCAAAAGGAAGATAAAATAAAAAATCATTTTTATCTACAAAGTTTGCAAAAAATCAAAAAACCACCAAAATCTGAAAGGGATACGTCCACAGGAAGTGCACAGCAAGAGGACTCCAAGGAGTTCAGCAATGTTCCTCCAACACGTAAGGAACTCCGAGAAAAGAAGAAAAAAGAAAAGAAAGTATTTAATGAACATCTACCTGAAGAAGTAGTGAGAAAACTTTTGAGTGTACAAAATCCAGACATCCCCAATATTGTTGAAGGCTGCATACGCATAAATCCTAGGTTCTATCAAAACGCTTACATCTCGCTGACAAATGATGAACAGGACATATTGATTGTTGGTCTGAAAGACCGCAATCGTGCTTTGGAGGGGGACTTGGTTGCCGTTGTGGTAAACAACAAAGAAAAGTGGCTCAAAATTGGTGATAACACCTATCAAAAGACAGGCTCGGTTGTGTGTATTTTAGAGAAGGCCCACCCAAGAAAGGCAGTTGGTTGCCTTAAAAAACAAGATGTTTTTGTATTCTTTCAACCAAGAGACTCAAGAGTACCCATCATGAAAATCAACCCAAGGACTGTTCCTGCGGATTTTTATGCAAATCCTGAAATCTACGAGGAAACTTTGTTTTTGTGTGATATAGTCGGCTGGAAGAAAGTAGCTTTTGCTGAGGGGTGAATATGTTTGTTTCACTTAATGTTTATTATACGATAATAAATTTAATTTTCTTCAATTGCAGAGAAGTCAAAAGGATTGTGGGGAAGAAAGGGGATTTGGAAAATGAGAGGGACGCTATTTTACTTGAGAATGATTTAATTTTGACGCCATATCTAGACGAGCTACTAACGGATATCCCACCTGAAGACTACGTTCCTACTGAAGCAGATCTTGCTGACAGAGATGACTTTAGAAAGACTTGCATATTTACCATTGATCCCGCCACTGCTGTGGACTTGGATGACGCCATGTCTTGCAAGCCGTTGGAAAATGGAAACTTTGAGGTAAGCATTGTTTTATTTTTATTGCAAAGTTTTTTTTAGATTATTATCAAGTGTACTCATTAATCGTGTGCCACTTTACCAGATTGGCATACATATATCAGACGTAACGCATTACTTGGAAGCGTTTTCTCCGCTTGATCGTGTGGTTGCAGAACGTGCAACGACGGTATACATGGTTGACAACGTTTATCACATGCTACCAAAACAGCTATGCTTAGTGTGCTCGTTGTTGCCTGGCCAAGACAAGTTGGCCTTTTCGGTTATTTTAGAGGTCACTCCTCTTGGTGAAATACTCAACAAACGTTTCTGCAAATCTGTTATAAACTCCTGCTGCCAGATGTCGTATGAAAAAGCACAGATCATGATTGATAATGAAGAGTACGATTGGGAAAGTGATGCCTCATTGAAGATCCATGGAGATTACACTCCAGACGATTTGGCTAAGGTTGTGAGAAATCTGTATCAAATATCCAGGCATCTGAGACAGAAGAGATTCGACGAGGGGGCACTAAAAATTGATCAACCAAAATTGTATGTGTCTCTGGATGAAACTGGCATACCAGTTTCTTACAGTCTTTACGAGAGGAAGGAGAGCCACAGGTATGTCGAGTACCACATTCTCTGACAATATATAGAAAACACGTTCATTTACTTCTTATAAAACCTATTTCAGTCTAATCGAAGAGTTTATGTTGCTAGCAAACATGTCAGTTGCCAAGCATTTGTACGACAACATGCCTAAAATATCTCTACTGCGTTCTCATTCTCGACCGTCTGAAAGATTGCTAAAAAAAACTCAAGAAATTTTATTAAAGTTTGGTGTCATTTTAGATGTTGAGTCAGCTGGTACCTTGCATAATAGCCTGATGAATTGGCATCAGGCCTGTGTAGATTGTGGCACTGATGTTGCTCAGTATCGGTGGATGGTGATAAACAGCCTATGTGCAAAGTCAATGATGGTAAACTGGCTGGATGGTGGCTGTATTAAAAATTTTAAAAGTTTATATCACAGTGTTCATATTTTTTTACAGCGAGCTGTGTACAAATGTTCAAATGGAGTCAAGACACCCAACGATTTGAGGCATTATGCGTTAAACGTAGATTTTTACACACACTTCACATCGCCAATAAGAAGATATCCCGACTGCATAGTTCATCGTCTTCTTCATGCATCAATAACAAATACACCTGTACCAGACGAGTGGACGTCCCAACTTTGCGCAAAGTCAGCATTTTTTATTCCTTGAATTGTTCACTGGAAGTTTAATTTTTGTATTTATAACAAAAAAAAAAAAATGATTTGTCTTGTAGGATTGCAAAAAATTGTAACGTCAAAAAACAATCAGCAAAGCAGGCGCAAGAACAAAGTAACACGCTGTACTTCACGTACATGCTGGATCTAAGGGGTTCGATGAACGTCTTAGCTATTGTCATGGATATAAAAGAACGATCTGTGGACACCATGCTCTGTGGCACAGGCCTCAAGGTTCGACTGTACTTTGATGATACACTGGAAGAAACAACTAATCAATTCAAGTTTGACAACGAAGTGCCGTCCGTCACATTGACGTGGAAAGAACGTCAAATTGTGCAGGTGGGTGTTGAATTGTTTCTTCTTAATTAATGTTTGTTAATCACTAAAAAAATATATTTTTTCAGGAGATCAATATATTCAGTATCTTGAACGTAAAAATAACAAAGCATGCGCAATTATTCAAATTGCAAGGCATAATATTACCCCCGGTACCGTTGGATGAATTGTAAAATAAAATGTCCTATAAGTGTGTAGAGAATTAATATTTTAATCCTTGCACATGATGAAGCTTGACGAGATGTTTGTATTATTATTTTTATAAGAAAAAATGTAACGAGTTATATAAAAAAAAAAAAAAATTGTAATGACCTCAAAAATTATGTGACCACTTTACTGTGAATTTGTAAAATTATAAATAGCATTTTTTTGTGTAAATAAATTTTTTTTACGTAAAAACTGCGTTGTTGCTCTCGATTTGAAAACGTTTCCGTAGGTAAGCAAGTCCCCTGCACTTATCGCGCGTGTGGAGAGAGACAAAAAAAAAATTACGTCCTTTGTTAGGTTAGGTTGCGTATGCAGAAAAAAAAAATGAAAACAGTGCAGCAGCAGCTCCGTGTTTACAGTCGTCAAAACATTTAGTTTATATAGAAAACTGTGCAATCAAAGTGCTTCTTCGACAGGAAAAACACCAGGATGGACGAGCTCGAGAAGCTCGAGCACCTGTCGCTCGTCTCGAAGATATGCACCGAGCTGGAGAACCACTTGGGTCTGAACAACAAGGACCTGGCTGAGTTCGTGATACACCTGGCCGAGGAGAACAACACCTTCGACTCCTTCAAGACGGTCCTGGTGAAGAACGGAGCCGAATTCTCGGACTCGCTCGTCGCCAACCTACTCCGCATCATCCAGCACATGAAGCCCAAAAAGCCGTCCTGGGCGAACGGTGAGCCGTCCGGTAACTCCGGGAAGGACAAGTTGGCGTACAAGTTTCCAGGTCTGGCTCTGCCCGACGAGGTGCCCCAGAAGCAAGCCTCGGACAATGAAGAGGTAGGCAAAAAAGAAGTAGCTTCTGAGAAAGCAGAGGAGAACGGCACGTCCAGCGAGGACAAGGAGAGGGACAGGAGCAAGAGGAGAAACCGAGACAGGAGCAGGGAGAGGCACAAGTCCAGAGAGAGAAACAAGAGCAGAGATAGGGACAGGGACCGGAGGAGGGACAGGTCTCGATCCAGAGGCAGAAATCGCAGCAGAAACAGAGGCAGAGACCGACCAAGGTCCAGATCAAGGGAGAGGAATCGCGACAGGGACCGAGACCATGACAGGGACAGAAACCGCGACAGGGACAGGAGGAGCCGCAGATCGCGTGACCGGAGCGGCACCAGATCCTCCAGAGATTCCCGGGAGCAGTCCAGCATAGATTCCCGGGAGCAGTCCAGGCGGCCCAAGAGACGCGAGAGCGCGTCGCGCTCCAGATCGCGCTCCAACTCGGCCGAGGAGCTGTCCATCACAGCGGAGGTCGGCAAGATATATCACGGCAAGGTGGCCAACATTGTACCGTTCGGCTGCTTCGTGCAGCTGGACGGGCTGCGGAGGCGCTGCGAGGGCCTGGTCCACATCTCCCAGCTCAGACGGGAGGGGAGAATAGCGAGCGCCAATGACGTCGTCACGCGCGGCCAAAAGGTCCTGGTCAAGGTGCTCAGCATAGCCGGGCAGAAGATATCCCTGAGCATGAAGGACGTGGACCAGGAGTCTGGCCGCGATCTCAACCCGATCTTCGACGTGCCCAAGGCCGACGAGGACGAGCAGCACCTGAGGAATCCCGACCGTCCGGCCAGCCTGCTCGAGTTCCAGAACAGCGTGGACGAGAACAACACGGCCTCGAAGAAGCGCATCAGAATGTCGTCCCCGGAGAAGTGGGAGATCAAGCAGATGATGGCCGCGGCCTGCATCGATCGGAGCGAGCTGCCCGAGTTCGACGAGGAGACGGGGATCCTGCCACGTGAGGACGACGAGGAGGAGGACATTGAGATCGAGCTGGTCGAGGAGGAGCCGCCCTTCCTGCAGGGCCATGGCCGAGCCCTGGGAGACCTCAGCCCGGTTAGGATAGTCAAGAACCCCGACGGCTCGCTAGCCCAGGCGGCCATGATGCAGAGCGCCCTGGCGAAGGAGCGCCGCGAGGTGAAGATGATCCAGCGGGAACAGGAGGTAGATTCCAATCCGACCGGGCTCAACAAGAACTGGATAGACCCACTGCCCAATCCCGAGGGCCAGGCCTCGGCTGCCAACATGCGGGGCGTCGGCATGCAGATGCAGGACCTGCCTGAGTGGAAGAAGCACGTGATCGGCGGGAAGAAGAGCTCCTTCGGCCGCAAGACCAATTTGAGCATCCTGGAGCAGCGCCAGAGCCTGCCGATCTACAAGCTGAGGGACGACCTCGTCAAGGCCGTGACGGACAACCAGATACTAATAGTCATCGGGGAGACGGGCTCCGGCAAAACGACCCAGATAACCCAGTACCTGGCCGAGGTGGGCTTCACCGCTCGGGGAAAGGTCGGCTGCACGCAGCCCAGGAGGATATCGGCCATGTCAGTAGCCAACAGGGTCGCCGAGGAGTTTGGCTGTAGGCTGGGGCAGGAGGTCGGCTACACCATCCGTTTCGAGGACTGCACGGGCCCCGAAACCATCATCAAGTTCATGACGGACGGTATGATGCTGCGGGAGTGCCTGGTCGACCCGGATCTCAAGTCCTACTCGGTCATCATGCTGGACGAGGCCCACGAGCGGACGATTCACACGGACGTGCTGTTCGGTCTGCTGAAGAAGGCCGTGGGCAGGAGGCCGGACCTCAAGCTGATCGTCACGAGCGCTACCCTGGACGCCGTCAAGTTTTCCCAGTACTTCTTCGAGGCCCCGATATTCACCATCCCCGGGCGGACCTTCGAGGTCGAGGTCATGTACACGAAGGAGCCGGAGACGGATTACCTGGACGCCTCGCTGATCACGGTGATGCAGATCCATCTGAGGGAGCCGCCGGGCGACATACTGCTCTTCCTGACCGGCCAGGAGGAGATCGACACGGCCTGCGAGATACTCTACGAGCGCATGAAGTCCCTGGGGCCCGACGTCCCGGAGCTCATCATCCTGCCGGTCTACTCGGCCCTACCCTCGGAGATGCAGACGCGGATATTCGATCCGGCGCCCCCGGGCTCGCGCAAGGTCGTCATCGCGACCAATATAGCCGAGACGTCGCTCACGATAGACGGGATATTCTACGTGGTCGACCCAGGCTTCGTCAAGCAGAAGGTGTACAACTCCAAGACCGGGATGGACAGTCTGATCGTGACGCCGATCAGCCAGGCGGCGGCGAAGCAGAGGGCTGGTAGAGCCGGGAGAACGGGCCCGGGCAAGTGCTACAGGCTGTACACGGAGCGGGCGTACCGGGACGAGATGCTGCCGACTCCCGTGCCCGAGATCCAGCGGACGAACCTGGCGACGACGGTGCTCCAGCTGAAGACCATGGGGATCAACGATCTGCTGCATTTTGACTTTATGGACGCCCCACCGGTCGAGTCCCTCATAATGGCCCTCGAGTCCCTTCACAGTCTGAGCGCCCTGGACGACGAGGGTTTGCTCACGCGGCTGGGTAGGCGGATGGCCGAGTTTCCCCTGGAGCCCAATCTGTCGAAGATGCTGATAATGAGCGTGCACCTGCAATGCTCGGACGAGATACTGACGATAGTGAGCATGCTGTCGGTGCAGAACGTGTTCTACCGGCCCAAGGACAAGCAGGCCGTGGCCGACCAGAAGAAGGCCAAGTTCAATCAGATCGAGGGCGACCATCTGACCCTCCTCGCGGTCTACAACTCGTGGAAGAACAACAAGTTCAGCAACGCCTGGTGCTACGAGAACTTTGTCCAGATACGGACTCTCAAGCGAGCCCAGGACGTGCGTAAGCAGCTGCTGGGAATTATGGACCGGCACAAGCTGGACGTCGTGTCGGCGGCAAAGAACACGGTGCGCATACAGAAGGACGTGTGCTCGGGCTTCTTCAGGAACGCGGCGAAGAAGGACCCGCAGGAGGGCTACCGCACCCTCGTCGACAGCCAGGTCGTGTACATCCATCCGAGTAGCGCGCTCTTCAACCGTCAGCCCGAGTGGGTCATCTACCACGAGTTGGTCCAGACGACCAAGGAGTACATGCGCGAGGTCACGGCCGTCGATCCCAAGTGGCTCGTCGAGTTCGCCCCAGCGTTCTTCAAGTTCTCCGATCCGACCAAGCTCAGCAAGTTCAAGAAGAACCAGAGGCTCGAGCCGCTCTACAATAAGTACGAGGAGCCCAACGCCTGGAGGATATCCCGCGTGCGGAGGCGCCGGAATTGAGGCGGGTGTGTTTGGAGCTTTCTTTTTTGTTTGTTTTACATGTATGTACATTCGTGCAGAGGCGCGCTGTGAGGAATGAGGTACAAGTACGAGGAGTTTAGTGGAGTTGTAAATACTTTTGTATAATACACTGTAATCGCGTGATTTTGTAAATAAATTACAATGAAACATTAGACTGCTGCAAAGGGGCGTCCAGTGATTTTTTGAGTAGAATTAAAATAGAATTCACTTATTTTCCAATTTTTGTTGATTCGAACGCGAGTGACTGATCTTACCTAAGATTTTTAATTTTGTTTTTCAAAAATTCTATCATGTATGCGAAATACGAGTCGCAAAATAAATCACAATTTATCAAAGAATCGTATAACTTTTGTTTACTTGCACGAAAAAAAAAAGGGGGGGAAAAATCGTACACTGTCGCAAAGTCAGGGGGACAGCGATCGCCCTCTGCTTCCTGGAAAAGGGCAATAATCGTGCATCACGCGAGCGCGTGCAGTGTACGAGCAAGAGATATCGAGGGGAGATTCTCCCACATCCTCTGCATGCACGTGTACGTACAACGCGCATTTCCTACTTCTCTTCCTCCGCATTCTCCCCCGCGTCGTCGATGATGCATACGCATTTTTTCCAAGCGGATGGCTCGCGCGTCGTCGCCGGTCCTTTTGTGTAATATACATACAAATGTCAGCAGATAAGCTCGATACGCATACGGAAGTAAAAGAGAAAAGAGCGAGGATAGGTACTGCGTTCGTTTCATTGTACGCACATGCTATAAGTAGTTCGAATAATAAGTGTGTGCAATTGACGCAAGTTTTTCGCGATTTTTGTACATTTCCAGTTTTATTCGACACATTGTAATCTTTATTTGAAAAGTATGGTCATTCTTCATAACTGCATCAACTTCGTATCAATTGTAACATAATTTTCAAACAACAATATATTCATCGGATTTATAATAAAGAAACAAAGGATTATTCAAAAAAGAACTCGCTCTTTTACAAAGATCGCACAAACTTCGATTATTATCTGTGATATGTAACAATCATCGTGCAAAGCCGCCCGGAGTGCCCACTGCCCGGACTCGGTGAAGTTCGTTCTATCATACACAGGATATTTATATACATCCAAAGACCCGACGTATGAACAGTGGACTCGATTTAATTCGTTGAGTGGGAAATTCAAACATTTAATTCCTATTGGCCAGTTCTGATAACATAACCTGTCTCATTAGAGGATTCCATATAACCCACTCAACGAATTAAACCAAGTCCACTGAACGTGTGAAAAGAGAGAAGCTCCCGTGTGCGTTACGTGCTTATTTTTTTACCTATTTCCTTCCAGCTTCCGGCTGTCATCAAATAAAAAAGTACGTACAGGTACAGGTGGCTAGGTGCTCATATATGTATATGCATACATATACCACGGTGTTATGTATTTGTTTATAAAATAAAAGTACAGAAACTGTTTTTATTCAGAGTCATCGTACATCGCAGTCATTCGATGCTCCCAGTGGGTGAGTACGTGATAATTATATGTTATGTTGTATAAAATTTACATCTTTGGCTTTTACTCGTATGAAATTAATAGCTGTCCTAACGTGTGGCTATACAGTACAAATAAAAATATCTTTTAAAAATGGTATCAATAACTGTCTTCCGGAAAATACTTTTTTTTTTTCAACTTGTTGGACTCTGCAATTGTAGAAGGGTTACTTATTTAATTGTAATAACTCAAAAGAGATTCGATATTATATATTCATAACAAATAGTTTTTTATTCCAAGCATCATTAGTTACAAGAACCAACTAACTATATACGCAACGGATCCCTAGAAAATCGCCTAATTACTTTGAGTTTTCAAATTATAAGTGTCACAACGCTTTTGCTATCACAAACAGATAAAATAATAAAGTGAATGTTGATTTTCTTCAGTATTTTAATTTGTTTTCGACTTGACGACAAAGTCTGTTGAGTAAATTATTTTATTTGTTTTCATCGCACTATCATGCGTCATTTTTTTTTTTCTGTAGGTACTTCAAACATCTACATCAGTGCTAATGATGTTGCTATTGTGCCGGTACAGATAAGTAATTTAAAATAAAAAGAAAAGCAGTGACAAATCATCACTTCAGGTAGTAAATAATTATAATAACGACTAAGTTATTATCTTCCAGAAGTACAATTATGTCTTTCTATTCCACTTTTTCAGAGATTGCATCGTTGTTGTCGAGGGCTGAAAACGCGCGTGTGTATTACATGAATAACATCCCCCTGCGCGGCCAACCCACCCCTCTTTTCCTGCTGTTCGTCCTTATATATATAGACAGTATATATATATAGCAGTTATCGCAGAGGGGGTCGTCTTAATTGGCATAGACAGTTTTCTCAGTTCTCTTCGAGTCAGTGGGCATTCCTCACCTCACTCAGTACTTTTACTGCATTTAATTGTTGCTTCTTCTCCATCAGATTGTATAGTTATTCTAATTTCCTCTGTTCATCAGTGCGCCAGTGTGTTTGTTGAAAAGGTAATACTTGTAATGTACATAATACACCCCATGTACTCTGCAGCTGTACAGAATAACTATATATGTATGGATAGCGGGTGAAAGAAGTAGATGGACCGAGACACCGGATGCGTTGTTGTTCTTTGTGTGTTTACGTTTTTGTTTGCTTATGGCTCCTTTTTTTTGGAGCAAAAGGAGCGCCCGTCTCGTCTGCTGGAGTGGAGAGTGGAGTGAAATTGGAGTCGCATATATACATATAGACTGTAGCATAATAGTGCAGTATATAATATATGCAGTTTGCAACCCTATCGCGACGTTAATATTTTATTAAACTGCAGGCATACTTTGCAAATTGTCTCTCATGACTCATCGGTGATTTTCGTGATTTTCATAGATTACATGATTCACTGGCATCATCGTCGCGAAGGTCAACAGTGACGAGTTTCAACGACGAGACTTGCGGAGGAGGGAATTAACAGCAGCCGCACTGCACATCAGAGAGCGGGAGGGCCAGCCGGAGGGTCAGCGACATGGCGTGGAGGTTCAAGGCGTCGAAATACAAAAATGCGACACCCATCGTGCCCAAGCCCGAGGCCTGCATCCGTGACATTTGCGTTGGCTCTTACCAGACTTATGGCAACAACATCGCCGCCTCTGCTGCCTTCATGGCGTTCAATGTCGATCATAATGGTACTATTTTTTTGTTGTATACTCACCTAGCAAGTATATACTTACATTGCCAGATTATTGGTTTCATTCGATTTAATTTAATCAAATTTGTGTGTTGTACGTGCATGTCACCTCACTTAATTCAAGGCTCGATAGCGTGCGGAATACAGAATGTCATTGAAAATCAATACTTTATAATTGAGTTTAGAGTAAACTAGACGAGTTGGCTGATTTTCTGTGATATGGGGAAAAAAACAGTGGTCATTTTATTTCTGATGTTCCTATAGGCTCCAGTCTGGCTGTTTTACCACTGGAAGACTGCGGTAGGAAAAGCAAGACGATGCCTCTGCTTCATGCCCATGCAGATACTGTAACAGACATGGATTTTTCTCCCTTTCACGATGGACTTCTTGCTACTGGCTCGCAAGATTGTTTGGTAGGATAATTAAACAGAGGAGATGGAACTACGAATTTTTCAATACATAAGTCATAATTATGTCTTCTAATGTACACAGGTTAAATTATGGCATATCCCAGAAGTAGGCTTGGAAGAGCCTCTCTGTAATCCAGAGTGTACTTTTTCTCATCGCCAGAGAAGAGTAGAAGTCGTGCGCTGGCATCCTTGTGCTGAGCACCTCTTAACAACAGTTTCTTATACAAATCTGTCACTTTGGGATGTTCTTTCTCAAAAAGATCTCTTCTGTAAGTATCATTTTAAACCGATTATGAATTCACACAATTGTTATTGGAAAAATTGTGATAAATTTTTCATTCTCTTCCAACAGCTAATAACGAACATAAAGAAGTTATTCAGTCGTTAAGCTGGAAACAGGATGGTACTTTGCTGGCTACTTCATGCAAGGATAAACAAGTCAGAGTCATTGATCCTAGGGCAGCCAAGAACATCGTTCAATCTGCTTCTAGTCATCAGAGTATCAAGGATTCAAGAATCATTTGGCTTGAAAATAGCGACAAGCTCCTCACTACAGGATTTGATGCCGCCAGACTTCGTCAAGTTTATATCCGCGATTTGAGGAATCTTAATGATCCCATCAAAACTCTTGAACTTGACTGCAGTACTGGGTAATTGTTTAAAACACAGTTATATTACTGATTAGAATGCAATTATTTAAAACACGAGTTATAAGAAATACAATAATTGTTCTCAGAATATTGATGCCACTGTTTGATTTTGACACAAACATGCTGTTCCTTGCTGGCAAAGGTGATACCACAATCATGTATATGGAAGTCACGAATAAGGATCCATATCTAGTCGAGGGTATCCGGCACAGTGGTGAGCAGACCAAGGGCGTTTGTTTGGTACCAAAGCGTGCACTAAACGTCATGCAAGCCGAAGTTAATAGAGTACTTCAGCTTACGTCTACCATGGTCATTCCTATCATGTATCAAGTTCCAAGAAAAGTAAATAAATTAGATTAAATATCAAAGTAAAGTAGAGTAAGTAAATAAATTTAAAAAATCAATGCATTTTTAGACATATAGAGACTTTCATGGGGATATCTATCCTGAGACGGCTGGTTGCATATCTCAGAATACGGCAGTTTCTTGGATTCAAGGGCATGATGTGCCAGTGCCGAAAATATCGCTAGATCCAGCAAAAAGAAGTAAAGGAGAGGAGGCTATAACGGTGAGGATTAATGTTTGATGACAGTAATGGTTTTTACTTTTGCATTTTTCCATATAGTCTTCATCTGTATCAATAACATGGGCATAAAATATTCGTGTGTTTGTGAGAGTGTCTGTATTTAGTTAGAGTGTAGATTTATATGTTAACTTTGATAAAAATGTCTTGGTTATTATTAGTTTTAGTTTCTAATTTTCTGTGTACTACTTTTATTATTTGTAATTTACAGTTAATCACTAATCAATACTAAAGCAACGTAGGTATTGCAATTAATCCAAGAATACGAGTATCGTCTGCCTTTTGGTTGCAGTGGACTTTTTTGGCACCCAGTTTTTGAAAAAACCTTGATGTATTTATTTTTCTTCGTTTCACTTTTCAGATATCCGTTATATTTTTTGTAGTTGTATTTATGTTTCACTGAATTGATGATCCCTGGCACTGATGATGATTAGTAGTTAAAAGCATTTCGTGTAAGTAAGTCTGGTCGTTTAGTTTTTAGTTGATTTTCATTATAAAAAGCAACATTCTCATGAAATAATTTCACCACATGAATTTCGTTATATCACGTATATTGCTTAGTTTCTAATTTTGTAAAAGACGGCACTGATAATAAAAACTTTCATTCAAGTTTTCAAAATACTCAAATCGTGTTGTTGTATATTTAGGTGCACAAAGGGAACTTAGATAGTTTGAAAAACATTCAGGATTCAAAGTTGGAGTTGCGCCAGCAGAAAGCAATCGCGATCTCCACGCCTAAGGGTTACACCAAGGCACAGGCTTATATCATATCTGAAAAAGATGACGGTTTACCGGAGAAGAACGATTTCAACGAAGATAAGGAGGAATACATAAAAGCAGAGATTGACAGGCTGGAGGATGAAAAATCTCCGGCAAACAATACGCAGAATGGCTCCCAGCCCGTTCAGATACCTAAACCATTACCTCGCGCATCTAGAGCTAATAGCCTCTCGGAAGATTCAGGTGTTAAAGAGGAACCAAAACCAGTTGCACGACCGCGCACGACTCCAAGCCCCGGTTCTGTTGTGACATCTGTCAATCCCAGCATCATTGGTGGTTACAAGGTTTGAACCGATTAATAAGGATTTCTTTTTCTCTATTTCTAGGTTTATTTTATATGTCTTAGATTAGGTTTTAATTATTTTGTGTGTGTCGGAGTGTGTGCGTTTGAACACATATCACAATGTTTTACATTTTTAGTTTCAGCATCATGAATACTGTGAACATTTTTCCTTTTTAACGTTTAAATACAACAACATTTGCAGCCTCGCCTTGGACCAAAGCCATTCCAAGCAAAGTCTGCCAGTCAGGAGTTCTCGTTTGATAAAGTATTCTCTGTGCCTCTGGCACCGTCGAGCGAGAGCAATGGCCACCACATCGGCAACAATATGAACAACAGCAATGACGTCTACGAAAACAAGGACTCGGCCGACAACTTTAACGATGCCGACAAATCTCCGACGTATGAACCCGAGCAGCCCGCCAACAAAGATTCCGAAAATACAGCGAAAAGCGACTCCAGTTCGATCGAAGAAGACGCAAACTCTAGTGACTCTGGCTACAAGCCCAAAACTCCTAGTACTGCCGAAAGACGCCGATTGTTCGAGGTCAAGGTGAAAGACGAATCACCAGAGAACGAGGATTCGGGTAATTTCGAACGAGGTGGATCGAATCGCAACTCGATTGCCGAGCGTCGGCGATTATATGAGAACCGGTCCACGTCGGTGACTGATGGTAATTTAGTCGAGAAAGCGATGAGCTCGCCTACGACTATGAGGCGCAGAGATTCTTTCAAGGCTAAGAGTGACATTACCAAAGAGGATGAGTCGAAAAAGGCAAGTCCAGTGCTCCGTCAGCAGAGCATGGATCCCAGGCTTGAAAAACCGGAGCCTATCACTACGCCGACTCCAAAAAGAACGTCCACCGTTTTTGGCAGAGTCTCAAAGTTCAGACACTTGAAGGGCACACCCGGGCACAAGTCAACGCATATCGAGAACATTCGTAATATCAGTCGTCAGATTTCTGGAGAATGTGATGGATTTCACGGTGACTATAAATATTTTATATTGGCTTATTTATATTTGCAAAATAGTTTATATTTTACTTTTTTATTTTAGCTAACTCTGACAGAGTAGCGGTACCACTGAGCGGACCTGGCGGAAAAATAGCAGTACTGGAATTGAAAAAAACAGGAAGATTACCCGACGGCGTCATGCCAGCACTGGTGCACGGAGCAACTGTGATGGACTTTCAGTGGGATCCCTTTGACAATCAGCGTCTTGCAGTTGGTGAGTAAATCTTAAATACACCCCATGTAGACACAAGCAATCAATCATACAATTTTTTCCAGCCTGCGACGATGGCATGATTAGACTGTGGGAGATACCAAGTTGTGGTCTCACTGAGCCGACAAACGAGCCCAGTTACACGATCGAAGCGCATACGGATAAGATCTATCTCATTAAATTCCATCCGCTCGCTTCAGACGTGCTTGCCTCTGCTTCTTACGATATGAGCGTCAAGATTTGGGACCTTGAACCGCTAAAATCTGGCGAATCGATTAAGAGTCAGATTACCTTGCAAGGTCACACTGATCAGATTTTCAGTCTTGCATGGTCACCGTGTGGACAATACCTCGCTACTGCAAGCAAGGATGGTAAGCTTAGAATTTACAAGCCCAGAAGCAGTGATACACCGATGCGTGAGGGCAAAGGGCCGGTTGGTACCAGAGGTGCTAGGGTCGTTTGGGCGCTTGATGGACGTTACCTAGTTGTCATGGGATTTGATAAGTAAGTATATTTTCTGAATCTTTATTTCTATCTCTAGTGAGTTTTAACAAACCTTATCATTTACAGAGTTTCAGAAAGACAAATACTTGTATTCAAAGCTAATAATTTAGGGTCTACTTTGAACACAGTTGGATTAGATGTTTCACCTGCTATCTTAATGCCGTTTTACGATGAGGACAGCTCAACTCTCTTCCTCACTGGACGAGTAGGTTTACAACCACTAATTTGTATCAATAAATTTTGTTTTAAAATACTTAAATAATTATATCATATCAGGGCGATTCGACGATTTACGCCTTTGAAGTAACAGAGGAAGCTCCATTCATATGTCCTCTGAGTCACCATCGTTGCGCTTCCTTGCACCAGGGATTGTCATTTTTGCCGAAAAATAAGTGCGACGTTGCCAGTGTTGAATTTGCTTCAGCTATGAGATTAACAAACAACACAATAGAACCATTAAGCTTTACAGTGCCCAGAATCAAGGCAAGAAATTTAAAATTGCATTGACAACTATTGGTTTTTCGACAAAAATTCATTTTTTACATTTTTACAGAGTGAATTATTTCAAGATGATCTGTTCCCACCGACCAAAGTAACATGGAAACCATCAATGAGCTCAAAAGAGTGGTTTGGTGGATCGAATAAACAAGCTCAAAGAATTAGCCTGAAGCCACCAGGAATGGATTGCCGTGAGTCATTTTAATTTCAAACAATCAATTTTCATCATGTTGCGATCCAGCAGAGCTTTAGTTTACTATTTATTTATTTTATAAATATTAGTCTCTGAATGCCAAGGACAAGCTGTGGTGACTGCACCAGTTTCCGCTAAGCAAAATTCTGGAAACATACCTGGATCTCAGTCTCATAACAGATTAAGTTCATATCAACCAAAACAACTTGATGTAAGAGTAACAAAATTACTCTTACTCTATTGAATTTTTTTTTTTTATTTCACGAGTGAGTGATATTCACGTTTTTTTAATATTGTATGTTTTAGTTGCAAAAAGCTATGAACAACCTCGTGCCCGAATTAATTACGTGCCCGGTGGAGCATGAATATGTTGAGGGTATAGAAGATCATGAATGGGTAAGTTTTTAAGTCTCAAAGTATGTACAATTTCATTTGTTATACTTTTTCACACAACCTTATCTTATAACTAATATATATTTCACCCGTTTGAACTCCTCATTCATGTATATTTTTTACAGGATGACTAAGTGATACATTACGTGCTTGATTAAAAAAAAAAATTCGAAACGACTTTTCTACACTGAGATTTTTTTATATATGCTGAGGGTATTTGTGCAACAGAATGGAATTGTCAAAAGTTTCGTAAATATGTTCGTTCGTTAATCCATAAGCATATTTTTCCTATTTATTAATTTTAAAATATATGCAAATGATTTTTGCTGATCTTTATTCTTGTAACGATTTTTTGCGAACTCTATGTCGTCGTGATCGCGATCAAATGATATACGAAAATCGATCTATTTCTATTTGTGTATGTTGACTAAGAGGATTCGTTTTTTTGTGCGAGTTTTTATACATTTAAGAAAACTGTGGTTCAGAGTGCCAGGTTTTTAGTTGTGTATGGAATGAAAAAAAGAAAAAAAGTAAAAATGCTAGTATCGAGTTGTCCTGAAGTCAAAGGAAGCAAAAAGTGATGATAGTTCTAGTCTGAAAATATAAAAGTTTTCTTTAGAATTTTTTTCTTTTCAATAATGCCTAATCCAATACTAATAATAAAACATAGTATTACTATATCATGGGCTAAAAGTTTTTAGCGATTAGTTTGTAAGGTAAGAAAGAAAAAAATTAAATGAAAACAAAAGAGAGAAATACTCTATCGACAAAGTTGAATAAATCTTTTTTTATATTGATATAGAATTTTAATAAAACACCGAAAATCGTACTACAGCGAAAAAATGGAAAAAAAAAAAAACGAAAATATGAGATGCATTGGAACAAAACAACAATAACATTATCGAATCATTGAGTAGAAAGTTGCAACGTGATATATTATTTGAATGGATCCAAGCAAGTACGAGCGTTACGAGAGTCATTTTGAAAAGCAAGTTTTTATTTGTCTTTATTTGGAAGTCTAAACGCACACTTTTGAATATTATTAAGATGTATCATTTCAAGTAACTGGTAGAGGTAATTAATGTTATTATTTAATAGTATGTATAGAAAAAACATGACGTAAAATGTAAGTTAAAATTATGCTTGAGCATCTTTTGTTATTCGAAAATGAACAATGAACTCTGTAAATTTTGTTGACTTTTTCGTGAATTTGGTGATTTTTACGCTTGCGGACTTCCTATATTGTTACCTGGCAAAAACAAGTTTTCTAAAAAATATCCTTATTAAAATAACAAAAGATGCTTACATACATGATCAAAATCTATTTTACACTTGCCATACCGACACTTTTGCTACAACGTATTTTATTACGAATATTATAAAACCTTTTTACACTCGAAAGTTTGTAATTTGATAAACAAAGTCATAAGAATGATAGTTACCGCTTTTACAGTGCCATGTGCAACCAATCATAAATACTCCCTAGAATCTCAGTAATGAACTGAAAAAGTAATGAAAGTTTAAAACGTTTCTACCAGGATTTTTCCAGCATTTTTTATAATTCATTAAAAAAAAACAATTCAGATGATATAGGTGCCAAAAAAACAATTTTTTTAACACAATCGACTGTATGAACCATGATTTTTAGAAGATTTTAATTAGAGAATTCTATTGTTACAATTTGGGTGACTCCAATACTTTTAGTTTCAGATAATTTTAAACAACTCCAGCGAGTGTTTTCATTCATTTTATTAGCGAATAAAAAATCTTTACTTTTGTAGCGCAAGTGCTTTTGCAGAAGAAACGGAACAAAAAATGTTTTAATTTTTTTTAAATTTTTTTTATTTAATGCAAATGGAAATATATTAATGAGATTACGATGTAGTTAGGTATTTGTAATAATCTTATATCTTGTATGTAATTCACTTATAAAAAATATTTCTTCTCCAGAACTGTGTTTTTATTCTTTTTCCTGTTACTGAAAATTCCGAGTAGTTTAAGATATTCCCTCACTAATAAAAAAGAAAATATACTTTTACTCTAAAGATATATTTTTTTCCATTATAAATACTTAATAAACTGGTAACCACTAGTAATATTTAAATATATTTATTTGCACGAAACAATGAACTTTAAATCTATTTAGACAGTAGAAAAAAAATTAAATTAATCATCAATGAGATATATTATTAATATTTCAAATATTATCCATTACTTTTCAAATCATTGGGATCAACTGCTATGTCCAACTCTATCCCTTGGTATTAACCTGAGCTCTGTACCATGTTTTAGAAAGACATTACCTACAAACAAAATATCCCATTAAAATTGTGTTAATTAAATAATTTGAAGATTGAAATTCACATATATCATACCAGCGGTTTGTTGTGGATTGATACCAACACCATCATCTGTAATAATAGCAGAGGTAGCTGGAGAAACTTTGAACTCCTCAGCAGCAAATTTCAATACAGCTGTGAATGGCGTATTGTCTGGTACACTAAGACTGCAATGTAATGGACAGGTGATGAAAAATTCCAAGCTTATGTTATTTAATCTTTATCTTTGTCAAGACACGCAAAAAAAATTAGTTCTTTTATGAAAAAATAATTTTCATAACTTGATTAATTATTTACAGTCGGTTTTTCTCAAACAAATCAACCACAAAATTCTAAAAAAATATTTTGTACCAAATAGCTTTATATAATACAATCACGTTCAATACTTTCCCAAACTATATCTAATTCTTTTGCTAATCTGATTCTATCAACAGTCGTTTTGTGGAGATCTTCAGGACCATCTAACAGAATGTTAATGACATTCTTTAAATCTACATAAGAAAATCCTGAGTCTGCAATCCACACTTCTTCTTCATCCTCTTTCATATTTCTTCCAATGTAAAAAGTTTCATCAATGAAACTAAGCTGAAACTTGGGATTTTCCAACAATTTCAAGAGAACTTTTTTTTTAGAACTACACAGCTCAGAATACAACAAGAAATCGTTGTTCATCAGTTTCTTTGTAAAAAAATGTATAATCAGAGAATGTACTTTGCTCTGTGTATCTGCCTTATGAGCTAGTCGAATAATTCCTGCTGTATACTGTTTGTTAAACATGTCTACTAACTGTTCTTTTACTTTTGTTTGCCTTCCAAGTTTTATCTCATGTTCCCAAGAAGCTATTAATATCTCGTCATCAATGTTTTCTTGGGAAAAATCTAAATTTTTAAATATTTGCAAAATGGCATTAGCTTGCATTGAGTGTGTGAGTATTCTATTTATATTAGTCTCAAGTCTCAGACTACCAAATTCTTTGATGTACATTTTTAAAAGCTCATCGATGATACCATCTTCTAATTTCTCTTCTGTCAAACAAGCTTCAAAAAACTTGTCAGATGCTTTTTCTAAGTATGTGCAACTGTACAATTGACTTTTATTTTTTTTAGCCATCATAGTATTAATGTGACTTTCAAAGTTTGCCTCTTTTTTTTCATCCTTGACCTTCTTTATTAACTTTTCAATAAATACACTTGCTTCAAACATTTTCTTCATAGAGCCCATAGTCATTTTTTGCAAGGTGTCAACTTTTTCCATTAGTTCCAGATAAAATTCTACCACTTTCAAAAGAGCTTCGATCTTGTGATCCATTTTTAATGAAATCATAAGATTTGTAAACAAACCAAGGTTGAAGCTTTGAAAGAATTATTTTTAGTCTTATTCTAAATGCAAAAAAACATATGTAAACCAAGCATGTCTTGACAATAGATAATCCCTTACATATAATTGAACAAAACATACACTTTGAAAGGCAGTTTGGGATCAGATGTCAGTGTAATCTTGAAAGTAACTTTTGACCTGTAAAGAAAAACAGATTATTCTAATGATTGGTTCGAAACATTTCTGATACATAGTTTTAAATTAAAATAACAAAGGTGTATGATTTAAAATCTGGTCTCTTTTTAAATGCAAATGTAAGTGAATTATTAAAGCTATAATAATAATAATAATAATAATTAATCAAAAGAAATATAGTGATACATGTTTTAACATATGTCAGGAGTTTAATGAGGCTAGAACCACTTGTGGTTCAAACTGTCAAAAATATTTGATTATATGAAAAATCCAAGTCAAAATATCTTTATATTTTTTTATAAACTCACGTAGCCATTTTTTCAAGATTAAAAGTTAAATGTCCTAAAAAATGACAACAAAGCAGGAGGAATTCTCAATCCTTGGGTACACAACCTGTACCCTGCACCTGGTTACAGGTTACACTGCATGCTTAGCTGTGCAATCTGTGCATGTCAACGATTCAGCCATCACTAAATCACTATCACGCCAATCACTAGTAATTTTACCGTCATAGAACTGTAAATAAAGTCAAGACCGCACTGCGCGGGAGAGTTACGAAAAGCCGCATATATATTTTATGATACACCACATTTCCCAAAAAAACCATTGCGTAAAGGTGCATTTTCATACACGCTAGAATCCAGCGTCAATCCAGCGTCTAGCGTGTAGCGTATTGGTCACGTGACAGATCAGATCATCAGACAGATGTCGGTAACACTGTTCAGTTTGTAGTTTGTACTGTTTGTAGTGTTTGTACTGTTTGTACACTTTGTACCGTTTGTAGTGTTTGTACGCTCAATATGTCACGTGACCAGTACGCTATACGCTATACACACTAGACGCTGGATTCTAGCGTGTGTATGAAAATGCACCTTAAGTATTCTGATTTACAAATGATGTTTTTATATCTTAAAAATTAATTTAAAAAGTTGATAATGACCCATACTCAGCCGCGTGCTTTCTTTACTACAGATTAAATGATTATTATTCATTTTCTTCCCCGTCAGTCAGTTCCTCGTCTTCCAGAGTCCAGACATGTGGGTTTTGATTTTATTTTGAGAGGAGCCGAACTTGTGTATGTAGAGCTCAAATACCAAGTCAGCCGGTTAACAATTAACGAAGCGATTCTACATAACGCATGAACGCGCACCATTGATTCCGATCGAATCACGAATCACGATACAGCTAAGTACCTACTTACAACACCGCCATCACATCACACGCTGCAATAACCTGGCATGCGTCTTTCAGCCAACATGGCCACCGGCAAGGGCCTCGCCGCGATCCTCAGGCCGCGAAGTTTGGGGCTCTTCGGGCCCGGCAAAGCCCAATCGACCCGCGCCCCGTTGCCACCCCGTGCCCCAGGATGCCGGCGACACTCGACCGCAGCCGCGCCGGCTGTCGACACCTGGTGCGCCAGACTTCGGCCGACAAAGTGTGAGTGATATCGCCCTGCCTTCGGCACATAACGATTGTTACATCATACTTCACGCAACCGGTTGTCCGTTATCTTTTTGGAGATCGTTTGGGTTGATTTGAGGGTTTATCGGGTAGGGCGTGAGCGAGGAGAGTTTCGAAGCGCGAGTGAGTGAAGAAAGGGCTTCCGCGAGGGTTTTGTTAAGCTCGGGTGCTGCGCTGCAGGATTTGGCTGGTGGGTCGACATAACCTGCGGAAGGTTCACATGTGTGATATTTTGACGCAGCAGAATGTTTTTCGACCATTGAAATTGATCTTTTTTTTTTTTTATGATTTTTTATGAGGTTTTTGCTAGCTCCTGGGAACAATGCGATTAATTTTCTGGGTTTATTAGAGCGGTTTTCATCCTCTTGCAATGGAGATAAAGACTGCAAGATAATGTTGTTATTTAAACGGACCATCTTGTGTTGTTTTTTCTGATAACCGAATCAATTGCTTCACTTTGTGTTAATTACAGTTGAGAAAGCACACTTGATTACAGCTTTTCTCTTGAAAATAATTTTTGGATAGTTCAGTGCTTTGTGAAATCACGAATGAATATTATAAATTTGTAATTGAAAAAATTTTTTATCTGTGTTGAATAATGTTTTCATCAATACAATGTAATTTTAGATTCTGTCACAGGAACACTACAGAGCTACAGATCGTTTCACTTGTCCAGCAGAGTGTTGGCAAAGAAAAATTACTATGAAATACTGGGGGTTTCTAGAAATTGTTCGGCAAAAGACATAAAAAAAGCATACTACCAGTTAGCCAAGAAGTACCATCCAGACACAAACAAAGATGATCCAAACGCCAGTAAAAAGTTTCAAGAAGTGTCAGAGGCTTATGAAGTACTTAGCGATGAGACCAAGAGAAAGGAGTTTGACACTTGGGGAGCAACATCGGAACAAATGGGTATGGGAGCTGGACAAGCTAGTAGGAATACGAATACCAGAGATTTCAACTGGCAGTTTAAGTCAACTATTAATCCAGAAGAGTTGTTTAGAAAAATTTTCGGAGAGGCTGGTTTCAATCAATCTAATCTTAACCAAGATTTTGAAGATTTCGCCGAATCCAGATATGGTTTTGGAGCAGCTCAAGAGGTGACTTATAAATATTTTTAAACAGCTCACCTTTCGAAGAATTATTATTTATTTTAAAACTTGTTTTCTTAGGTTATCATGAATCTGACGTTTAGTCAAGCTGCAAGGGGTGTTAACAAAGATATTCACGTGAATGTCGTAGACACGTGTCCGAAATGTCAAGGCAGTAGGTGTGAATTGGGTTTCAAGCCGATAAAATGTCATTATTGCAATGGAACCGGAATGGAAACAATCAGTACTGGACCATTTGTCATGAGATCAACCTGCAGGCAATGTCATGGCACCAGAATGTACATAAAACATCCCTGCAGTGAGTGTGAAGGAAAAGGACAATCCGTGAGTTGAAATCATATATTTATCATCGATTTTTACTTCCTTCTAAACTATAGCAATATTTTAATTGCATTAGATTTTTTCGAGCCCAGTTGATTCTAGGCTTGGTTCTTTTTGGTTCTGCTGTATATAGATATACTCGTGTTAAAAAAAGTATATCCATATAAACAGACTATTTATCAATTACTGTACAAAAATTATCCAGGAAATTTAACCTGTTTACTTATTTCTGTGTGAATAGGTGCAGCGCAAAAAGGTGACAGTGCCAGTACCCGCGGGCGTCGAGGACGGCCAAACCGTCCGGTTAGCCATTGGCAGCAAGGAGATCTTCGTAACATTCCGCGTGGAGAAGTCAAAGTACTTCAGACGCGACGGCCCGGACATCCACACGGACGCCGAGATAAGCGTTTCTCAAGCCTTACTTGGTGGTGCCATACGCATCGAGGGCGTGTACGAGGCCTTAAACGTTCAGATCCGACAAGGCACCTCTTCTCACACAATCGTACGTCTTGGCGGCAAGGGCTTGAAAAAGGTGAATACGCTCGGTTATGGAGATCACTATGTGCAGCTGAAGATCAAAGTGCCACAGAGCCTGAACACGAAGCAGCGTGCTCTCATACAAGCGTATGCTGAGCTCGAGGAGGACACGCCGGGGTCGATACACGGTGTCACGACAAAAAAGGATGGTAAGGACGCGTCGTGGAAGAATTAATCCGCATGACCGACGCTATGTAGAAAGCTTTATTATTGGTACGTGGAGAGAGAAGTGAGATTGACGATTGTAGATGACGTGTTGATTGTTAGATTTCGTAAGAGAGTATCGCTTGAGTTTCCCCGCGTGTACATTATTGTAAATAAGGGTAAAAAAAATAGAAAAAAGTACATGGTAGAGAATTTTTCTAGCATTAATCATCTCAGTCTCTGTTTCTCATTAATTCTGTTCATCATGTGTTGTATGTATCAGGATATGTTTAATAAATAAATTGTTTTTTACAAGATCTTGTTTCTTTAGATTTGAGTAGAGATGGATTTATTTTTCGCTAAACATATAAATACATGTTATGACTGTATAGTTTTTTTTTTTTTTCTTTATCGCAACGTTATATAATATTAATGCCACAAGTTATATACATTGTTAAGCGTGATACAATATTTTCTAACATGCAAGTATCACTTTATTCAATACATTAGTCGCTTAGTATTTAGGTACGTATGTGTCATGTGAAATTGTTTATTAGACGGTACATTGAATTTTTGATGCTTAACAAAACATGGTGAATTAAATTCTTGCTAAAATAATCATCCATAGGCAAAGCATATTGTTATCATTATTAATTCTAGAAAAATTCTCTTTTTGTCAAATTTTTTCATTGTTTGGCTCTTATGGCCCCAATAACTACGATTACTTTTTCTAGAACCCACGTCGGAGAAAACTCAAGCGAGTGATGCAAGTGAAGGCGAAGGCTTGCTTAGTAGGGTCAAGAGGGCGATTTTCGGATAAACTATTGTTATTGTTAGGTGAGTGATTTCGCCCTATGAGATTTTTTTCTTAAGCAGTTAGTGAGAGTGCTGTTATCAATAACTATATCCAAATTTAATTCAACATGTTTTGTGAATAAACACAGAAATGAACTCATCCTTCAATTCAATTCGAAAAGTTGCATGTCAAGTTTTAATTTCATGCATAACTCATTAAGCATATAACAACTAAACTTTTTTCATTCAATAACAAATCATCAAGTAAAAATAACAAATATTTTACATGGATAAAAACTGACTGTCTTAGGTACAAAAGAGTGCTATCAGGAGCCTTATGAACTCATGAATTCTATTCGAAATGCTCTAAATGGTTCCGACCCGACGATGAAGACGAAAAAGTTGATCCCGGACAATCCATCTGACAAGGCACAGGACGCTGCCTCTGATAGCGACGTGGACGAGAACGAACGACGAAAGATGCCGTAACAAACACTCATGCACACCAACACGCAAGCTCATACATAAATGCAATATTTTTGGGGACAGTTAATATGTAATGAATACATACAACGTATAAATTTGAAGCTGGACACGCGCACATGTCCATGATAATGGGAGCCTCCAAAGAAACTAGTTGTTAAGTTGTAAAATGTTTTTAATTTTTTTGAGACGAGGTGCCAAGGAACTCTTAGCTTCAAATAAACAGAAGCAGCTGCATCAGGTGCGCCTTTAGAAGTTATAAATTGTAAAATAGTGAAATGTAATCGAAACTTATCGGAAAATCGATCTTTTCGTTCATTGAAGTATGTTGACGATTTTCAACGAAAAACTTGAAAACTTTTTAATACTAATACACATATTTTTTGTCACTGTTTGATATTTTAAAAAGCAAAAGACTTGTTTTCCTTTGAGTTATGATTCAACGCCGCATTGCGAATTAAATTTCGAGTTTTTATTTTTTCAAGTGGCCGTTCTATTCTGCCAGACTGAGCAAATATGTACTCGTTTGTTTTACATTGCTATACGAGCGCTTCTATGCTATTATGGCTGGATGGAAATGAAAATAAAGAAATAAAGTATGCAAGGGGCTTTTATAAATACTTTTCTCGGATAACATTTTAATTACAGAATCCACAATTCACTTTGCGATCAAATGGAGTCTGAAGAGGTCTCGAAAAACCCGCAGACAAGACATCGCAATAAGTCTACAAAAATATCCACATTGTTAATTTTGCTTTCCCTGCTCCCAACGGACCTTGCCTGAACAGACATCGCACGTTATCACACCATGGGGAGTAAAATCGTGAATTCGATTGGATATAAATTCAACTACAGAGATTATTTGCATGTATTTGTTGAGTGGAATGTGTTTTTTTGATCACACGAATCGTAAAGGCACCATGAATAATTTTCGTACTGATTTACGGAATGTGCAAAACACGTACAGACGGTTCAATCCTAAGAGAAAAACATTGCATCCAACACATTCACAATGTATGTACAAAAAATAATTACATCGACGTCTGCGATTTGTTGTTTTTGTAAAAAATATGTACACAATATACATGTCAATATGACGGCACTTTCAACCGTGTCCGTGAAAAATGTTTTTTTTTTTCCAAATCCGTGAGCGAAGGTATATGTACAAAAACACCTTATCGTCCAGATAGCTATACCTATAGCTGCAAACGTAAAGACCTTCTCACAGCACAGCGCGGTTCATCTAAGCGGGTATGAGCAAGCCGTATCTGAGGCCGACGTTGGTGAGGCTCTGGGTCGCGGAAACTTTGAGGACGGCGACGGCGAAGGCAGCCAACGTGACCGCGCCCTCGAGATACAGGCCGTAGAGTACGCGCACGTGGCCGGCGATGGTCGACAATCCTCCAGCGGCCGTGAAATCCAGGGGAAACATCAAAGAGTCCGGGACGGGCTTGAGCCGCGCGAAACCAAAGCAGATGATGCCCAGAGTGTAGTAGGCCCCTGCGTCGGGGGAGCGTCTCGGTTAAAATGCGTTCGAACGGGCGTATACATATTGTTTTGTTGTTCTTTTTTTCACACGTACCGAAGCAGAGGAACGGCAAGACCTTGACCCACGTTGGCATCGGCAGGTAGTCGAAGACCAGGGGGTCGCTCTGGCACTCTTCCCGGTAGCTCTTCAGGATGCCGTACCTCTTGAGCCGCATCGCCAGCATGAGCCCGATGTTGAGGACCAGGAGAAAGTGCGCGGGTATGCCGATGAAGCCGAAGAGAACGGTGACCGTGCGACCTGCGCTGGTTCGCGGCACCGGGGCACCGAAACCTTGGAAAACAATAATAATGACGGAGCAATGCGGATCGATGCGTTTGATCGATGAATCCCGAGATAAATTCTTTTCTGTTTTTCTCTTCAAAAAACATTTCTCTTCGTCGCACGTCTTGCGCGATATCATGCGACACGGGCGAAAAACATGAACGAGTACCATCACTCACCCAGCGTCGTGAGAACGGAGATGGCAAAGAGCACGCACCCGGGAAAGGTCCACAGCTGGCCGCTCTGTCCGCCCTCCCCGTACCCCGAGCTCACCGCCACCAGCAGCAGTTTCTCGTGCCTGGCCACGTACTCCCGTATCCTCCGGCTCCACAGCTGCTCCGTCTCCCCGCCGTCGGCCCTGATCTGGCGCAGCTCCGTCGCGAGATCGAGGGCCAGGTCGCCCTGCATGTGCCGTAGCTCGCTGACCTGCTGCCGCTCTCGGGGACCCTCGGTCGCGTAGAACGCCGTCGCCCCCAGGATCGCCCACGTGATCAGGAGCCACGCCAGGCCTGCGCGGTTGCAGACGGGTCGGATCACTGCCACCGTCCAA
>JAPYYV010000714.1:0-29097 GCA_030522625.1 Copidosoma aretas
GTTTTTAGTAGGGGGGATAAGGTTTTGTTCGGTGACCAAAGGGGCGCCGGCTCTATTCTTGGTGGTATCTTTTTTTTTTTTTTTTTTTTTTTTATCGACAGATTTTGCCGAGAAAATCTGTCACATAGTTTGAATGACTTATTTACACAGAATATAGTGAAATTAGAGCAGAAAATATTTACTATAAAGTGGTATTGTCTCAGATTTCACTCCAGAAAATATTTGGAGCAGAAGATGTCACCCGAGCAAGGTATTAGTTGTATTTTTGATCCTTCATCGCATTCGCTTACAAGACACCAACGAGGATAGATCATAAGAAAAAAACTGCAGTGGAGGAGCTCTAAAAACCAGCTCACCAAAAATATCCACGTCAAAAGTATAATATACGAGGATTAGATGAAACTTGGCAAGCTGATCTCGTTGAAACGAAACCTTATGCTCAAGAAAACAAAGATTATAGGTACATGCCAACCGTAATTATTATATTTTCAATGTATGTATGGGCCCTATTCGTGAAATGTAAGATAGGAGATGATGTCACAGCGGCCATGAAATCTTTTTTAGTCGAGGTCAAGTACCAAAAAATGTGCATACAGATAGAGGTAAGGAATTTTATAATAAGAGTTTTGAAGGTCTAATAAAAAGAATGAAATCAATATGTATTTAACATACAACCACCTTAAAGCATTAAAATCAAAGAAATTTAATTGCAAATTGAAAATAGAATGAGGTTACATTCACTTTGAATAGCAAGTATAAATGGCTTGATATCTTTTCAGATATAATCGCAGCCTATATTAACCGAAAACATCGTACAACAGGCATAAAGCTGATAGACATTATATCGACTAATAAAGCTAATATTTTACAACGCTATCAACGTCAAAATAAGTCTGAAAGAAATAAACCAAAATCAAAATTTATGATACAGTACATATAAGCAAAGTGAAAAATGTTTTTTAAAAAGAGCTATGCACCGAATTGGTCAGCAGAGGTTTTTGCGATTGCTAAAGTATTAAAAACAATTTTAGCGGCTTACCATTTGAAAGATTATGGAAATCAGCGTATATCTGGTGGCTTTTACGAGCAAGAACTTTTAAAGGCTTAATGTTCGGATGTCTCGCTTGTTGAAAAAGCTATTCAAAAACGTGGTGATAAAATTTTTTTAAGTGGCTGGAATCTGATAATTCACGTAATAGTTGTGTTAATAAATTGGATACTTATGGAAAAAAAGCCGCTGCCTATATTATTAGCACAATGCTTCCTCAACAACATTCTCCTGCAATTATTTAACTGAAGACAAATAAAATAAAATATTAGAATAATATAAAACGTTATGAGGAGCTATTTTTATGCTCTATTGTGTAAAATTATTTCGAAAATGAGATATTAATTTTTACCCGAAGAGTACAAAAATAATGTTTGAATTTTTTTGAAATATAGACAATCGTACAAATAATAAAAACTCATATCTAAAATTGATATACGTAATATAACTCTCTTGCAGCTGAAATAACATTAAATTATATAAAACTATTTAATTATCTATAGAATATAACTATTGACAAAATTAAATATAAATTTGTTTACTCCAAAAAGAGCAAAACCGTTTTTTAGCATCATAAAATGTTATGACAATCTTGATGGGGTATAAGACGTCAAACCTTTTTGTGGGCAATATATTGATGTAAAAAGAAACATTGTAAGCCCTAAATCATTTAAATCATTTAAAGGGTCTCCTAGATATGAATGATTAAAGAAAAAAAAATTGTAGACTTTCTTCGATAAATAAAAACGACGTAACAAAGAAAAATGTTTTTAAATCGAAATAAAGCTGTTTCATTGTTTTATGATTTAAAACTATTAAAGCAATCGATTTTAAGTTTTGTTACCCTAAAAGCAGCCAGAAACTTCTTACGCATAAATAATCGTTATAACAATCTTAATAAGGTATAAAACTTAACTTTTTTTTTTGGAATTATACAAGGATATGAAAGCAAATGTCTAAAGCCTTAAATCATCGAAAACACTCGAAAGGTTGATAAGACATGAGTAATTTCCCACGAAAATCTCAGTATTTTTATGATAAGAACTATAAAAAATATTTCATCAAGATTAAAAATAAAAAATAGAGCTATTTCAAAGATTTATCAGATGTTACTATTTAGAAATTAAAATTTAATTTTTATCACCCTTAAAGAAGTAGGACACCACGTTTTGGACATAAAAAATCGTTATAACAACTTTAATATGGTATAAACTTGAATTTTTTTGGACTTATTACAAAGATATCCAACAGAATATTTTAGGCCTTGAACCATTGAAGTCACTAGAAAGGTTTCGAAGATATGAGTGATTTTTCACAAAAATCTCAGTATTTTCCAGATAAAAAGTAAGCAAAATATTTTATCAAAATGATTTAAAATGGAAAATAAAGCTTTTCCAAAGCTTTACTATTAAAAATTCAAATTAAATTGGTGTCACCCTTAAAAAAGAAAAAAACCTGTTTCTGGACAGTAACAATAGTTATAAAAACCTTAATAAGGTATAAAACTGAAATTTTGTTTACAAGCCCCCATAAGAATGAGAAAACAAAAATTTTCGGCTGAGAATAATTGAAATCCACAGTCGCGTTCCTGATATATGACTGATTACATACACACACACACACACACACACAGACAAACTTTTTTTAAACATAGTATTTTTTTATTTTAGATACTACACACATTTCTAACGTGTTTATAGAAAACCAGTTTTTTTTACCAATACATAGCTTTCTCTATGAGGAAGCAATATATAATAAAAAAGAAAAAGCAGAGGAAAACAACCTAGAATCCATACATTTTCACCATGTTCGTTTTTTTTTTTTTCTTTTTATTTATTGATATAAACAAAATCATCTATAAAACTAATATTACAATAATATGCTTAAAAATTATCCAATTTAAATTTATTATCACCATGGTAATCAATGAACCAAGCCAACTTTTGAACTTTTGCTCGCAACTCGCTATTTGAGTCATCATTTTTTTGATGATTTTTGAAACACGATCCGGGAGGAAGACTGGGAATTTATTGTTAAAGGTGATGACGATCTTGCAAACAAAGCGGGTTTTGACCTTCTTTAGCTCAGTCACCATGTATTCTCGCTTCTTCTCCGACTATGATAATTTCTTCGTTAGGAGGTAGTTATTATTCGTGATGTGGTTTAATGCAGCAATGTTCATTTTTTAAGACTGAAAGAAAAAATTTGTCAGCTTATGTCTATAGCTTACAGTATAATAATGTTAAAGTGGTGACTCACCACTAAGTAAGTGTCAATCTTTCGAAGAATACGAAATGTTACAGCCCTTGTCTCTTGCTAGGAGGACTCGATGTGCTCTCTGGCTCGTCCGGTGATGGAATGAGATTTGCAGCTGGAGTACCTCCTGATTTAGGGCTATACTTTCAGCGGCTTCCCCTACTCCAAATCTCCTATCTTTATGGGCCCTCCATCTTCTTCTAGCCTCTCTAGGAGTATTTGTAGCAATTCTTTATCTTTCTCATCCATGATTAGTTCAGGCACCTAAGGCAGCGTGTCTGTAGAGTTCGGCCGTAGATTGAGCTTATCATATTGTAGGCTTATAGCTATTTTTCGCTGTTTTTCAGTGTAGACGTTATGTTGCTGAAATTGTATAATATTTTGCAAATATTTGATTTCAGTTTTATTGAACAGACAGTCTTTATAGTCTTCAAAACTTATCTTTGTTTTAACTACATGTGTTTTCACAGTATTCGCTTTTTTAATCAACATCGTCTTGTACACGAATACAATATATTTTACCACAAAGACCGATAACTTCGAGCATAATTTAACCACAACACTCATGTTTTATAAGCCTAATCACTTTCTTGTTTCTTCGAGGTATGTTAAATAGATCTACATAGGAGTACCGCGTGAGCTACTGTGGAGTATGGGTGAACCGTGTCCTCCTACGAGTAATTCTTCCCTTTTGTCATAAGGGTGAATAATTGTATTGTGCGTGCCTCGTTTCTCTGCACCCTGGCCATCTCGACCTGGTCGGCTGTTATCCTGAGCTGGTGTTCTGTGGCAGCGGGTCAATGAATAATTCTTTGAGTTGATACCTCTGCGCTGGGAGGTCGCCTACTTAACCTCCAATATGGCCCTAAATGCAGCCATCCTCAACAACAACGATCAGTTTGCAGAGCACGTAAGCAAGCTAGGCAGTCTCACCCCTGGTGGCACTGTGGACTCCACTCCCAGAGCTATCAGGACATACGCACAAATGGTAGAAATAATTTACACTGAAGACATAGCTGTTGTTATTGATGCAATTAAGGGTGACTGATGTGCTGAATATTTAAATGTTCTTAAAAATTACATTGACCCAGCTAAAATGAAGCATGCATCGAGAATAGCGGATCAGAGAGTATGTATTTACCTGGATAGTACAGATTTAGCTAAGTACCGATGTAATTCTGTTAAAAACATTACAGTAAATGATCAGTTTTACCTATCAGACCTCTTAGAGCCAACAACAATAGAGTAATTATTTAAATGCCCCCCCCCCCCCTCACTATACCAGATAATGCTCAGTTAAAAGCTCTCAATAAAATAGGCATACAACTAGTGTCAAGAATGACGCACTTAAGAGTCAGCACTGGTGACCCTGACCTAGCTCACATTACTTGTCATAGAAGGTAAGTATATATAATAAAGCCGAAGATGAAGTTAAGTTATTGCCCTCAGTTGCATTACAGAAAGAAAGTTTGACACATCATGTCTACCTCACAACTAGCAAGCTTACATACTTTGTCTGTAAGGAAGAGGGCCATTTGGCTAAACAATGTGGTCAGCATATCGATAATACACGAGGTCAAATGAGCAATCCAGAGCTTTTAAGTTTCCAAGCAGTCAGCCACAAACTCCAAAATAAAAAGTAAGTCAGAGGCTATTGAAAATCTAACTAATCGTAATGCGGAGGACACCCTGCAAGTCTTAAATCAAGATTAAGGTCTACTCGAAGCTGGTTCTGACCGTTCACCCAAATGCCTCCTCCTGGACTCACTTTTACCCAGGCAAAAAAAAAGCACCCGGAGTCTTCAAACAGCTCCGAAGCTAAGTTTGATACATATTCTCATGTAAATAGTCAGGTGACTGGGTATTCAGAAAGACCCCGACTAAAAAAAAAGTAAGAATCACCCAGGAAGCTAGCATTGCTTCAGTTGTAGAATTAAAGAACCAGCTTAAGCACGCTCTTTCGATACTCAAGACAACTCTTCTCAAGGTACAAGTTGACACCCTGGCTAAGTTCTAGCATGATTTCCATGGGAAAAAGAATATATCCGTGGCTATAAGTGACTCTCACTGTAAAATTAGAACTCTTGACAGAGCTTGAAGTGTGGTTAGAAACTATGCTTCAGACAACAGCCTTAAGTATAGAATACTGAGATTCGGAAACAAACTTGATCAATTAAACTCTTCATTGTTGGTAGATAGCATGGAGGAAGAGTTGAGCTCAAATGATGAGCTGGCTCTTGGTAACTCCAGTAAGTAGGAAAAAGACAGAAAAGAAAAAAGAAAAAGGTTGATCAGAGAAATGGATCAAAAAACATGACGAGTAGTTGTATGTAACTGCTTAAGTTTTCAAAGTAACCACTGGGATCTGCACTATTATCTAAACGAATTTGACATCATCATTTGCGTGGAAACCTGGCTCAAGGAATAGGAAAGTGGGAAGGGCAAGGATATGGATGACTTCATGCTCCCTGGCTTCAGATACCTTAAAAAGTATGGAAAACATAGTAAAAATGCTGGTATAGTTTTCTTTTTAAGAAATCGTTTATGCTTTGATGCTGGACAACCTTAACTCCTCTGCTCAGTCTGTTGAGCTCTGTGGGGTAAATATCTCTAGCGTATATTCTTTGCTTGATATAATAGCCTGTTACAGGGCCCCAGGTACCGATCTCACACGAAGTCAATGGAATATAATTGCTAATAATGTTTCTAACGTAAATACTTTATCAGTTGGGGACTTTAATGTCTACGATACTGTTTGGAACTGTAATGATACTGACAAAAACGGTCAGAAATTAGAAAAAAATTTAGACAGTTACAATTTGTTCTTATATCTCTCCTAAAAGAATTAGTTATACGTGACTGTCGACAGAAAAACTCTTGATCAGATTGGTTGAGACTAGCTGAGTGCGGGAAACTTTAAAAACGAGATTTTGAAAAATTGGATAAAAAGTAATGTAAATTAAAAAAATGAAAACTAACTGTTATAAAATAACTAATCATTTTATTTTTCTTGAAAAATAATAAAAATTAATATGTTTGGTTAATAATTGGGGGTTGGCACATGAAGCGCGCAGGGGGCGGAGCCCCCTAGTAATGCTAAAATCCTTACTTATATTCAGATGAGGTAAAACTATGGATCTAATCTTGATCTTACTACATCGACTATAGATCTTTCTGACAAAATTAGTTATAGCATATGTGATAGTAGCTAGGGCTCTAATAAATATCCTGTATTTATTAATGTTAGTGCTAGTGAATATCATTACAAAAAGCAGACTTTTAAAGTGTATAGTAAGGGCACTAATTGGGAGAAAATCCGTAAAGTACTTGATAGCTCTGTCGATGCATTTTACAATCTGGATTTTAAAGCCAAAAGCCCATATGACAAAAATTGCCTTTTTTACTGACCTTGTAAACGAAGTAGTCACAGACTGCACTTTCTTCAGGAGAGAAGGTCCGAATAAAAAAAAGTTGATTTAAGTTAGAAACCCTGTTTCCTGGTGGGATGCAGATTGCAATAGAGTTAAGAGGCTAAGGACTTCTGCTTATAGAAAGTGGGGGTTTTCAAAAACTAGTACAATATTAATTGATAACAAAAAATTTGTGGCAATGGCAGAAAAGAGTTTTAAAAACATAAAGAAGCAACATTTTATTGAGTTTTCACAAGGTCTCTCTTTTCGTTCTAATCTAAAATACGTTTCGAACAAGTGCAAAATTTTTAAATACAGCTGGCTTAATACTGGGAGCATAGTCCATTCTCAAAATCTGAATTTAAATGAAAAAGCACCTAATGTTATGCAAAAAATCTGTCCTTCAGAGGAACCGGCTGACTCTTTTGATAGTCTGCCTGCAGTGACAAATGAATGTTTTTCCGCCCCTTTCCAATGCACTGAATTTAATGCTGCCTTAATTAAAAAAAAACTCTGGATCTTCTTCTGCAATTGATGGGATTGACTATGACGTCATGAAGACTGTTCCTCTCAAATATCATTTGATTCTACTGGATATATATAATCAAATTTATGCTAGTCAAGATTATCCTGTTAGTTGGAAAAATTCTTTCATTCATTTTATAAAAAAGTCGTATGGGGAAAGTTTCAAAACAGTTGCACTTACTTCTTGTCTAGTTAGACTATTCGAGTCACTAGTTAAGGGTAGATTGCCGTGGTAAGCTGAGGTTAATGGTATTCTGCCTGACAGCCAACACGGATTCAGACAGGGACGTTCATGCTTTGATGGTTTGGCAAATCTCACCTTGAAAATTGAGGAGGCCTTTCTTGAGAAAATACAAGTCCTCTCTGCATTTTAAGATGTTGAAAGTGCATTTGATGATGTCTGTATTAGGGTATTATTAGAAGAGTTAGTTAGCGCTGGCGGCTCCTACAAGCTTGTAGAGTTTGTGAAACATACAACCTATAACAGACTGATATATGCTGATCCAGACTTGGACTCTGGACCGTATATACCGGCTTTAATCTGTTTGTATCATTTTTCAGACAAATGTAATCTATGCATATGAGTGGTAAGCTAGAAATCTAAAAGTTTATTTTTCTACATCTGATCATCGTATGTCAAACATGTATCTTTTTTCATATTTCTCAATGAAGTATGCTAATATAGGCCTTAAAGGCCCAAAAATAGATTAATAAAAAAAAGGTCTACATAATGGGTCTACATAATCTGACGTATCGAACTTATCAATATTTTCACCCATGACTTTCTAAATGTCTCCATCTCGAATTTTATTGATCAAACTATCAGTATCGGTGTATAATAACTTACACATACCTGCAAAACGTTGCTCTTTATACAAATAATGAAAGTCGTACATCAGAGTTTTCGATATGTCTAGTACACTGAGTCCATCGAAGATTGGTTTTTTCATTGTGATATCTGTTACGGGGATCTATTGGTAAGTTGTATGGCGACAAGATTTTCAGTGAATATTGTACGACTGCGGAATTTTGGCTTAGCAAAGAGAGTCTCGACACTGTAGCATACATGCCTCTCATTAACAAGTTTTACACCAATTCTTTTCTGCTCATTCTCGATTGCCTTTCCGTAAGCAGCGTTAATCTAGAGCCTAAAATAGAGTTCTTTGAACTCATTCTTAGCATTCTTCCTTTTTTTAATACTTAAATCATTATATGGCTTTAACCATGGACTTTGAATTTCATAAATCTATGGATTTTTCGTGAGATCAATCCATGCTTCATTGCTTTGTATAAAGCTCTCTAATAGATAATAATGGATAATGTAACAATCTTGTTGTACAATTTAGTCATTAGTTTCTTATGCTTTGTACCAGGTGGATTAATGTGTTCCTGACACAAAAGCAAATCTATGTGTTCATTGTGTAAGCTCGAAGGGTACTTCAAGTCGACTTCCAATACATAGTCGTAATTGTGATTATCAGAGACGTGAAAATAATAGGTTTGTCGACATCACTTACCCATTTAAAGTCACCATATGGTAAGGTCTGCGTAATTGCCCATCCGTAGAGATTATTTGTAACATAGTACATTAGATATTGCTCTTCTTCTTTAGGATTATAGCCTTCAATCATATATGTCTTATTCGCTTTAGCGAAGCGGTTGCAGTATTGACTAATATTACCTCTAATGCCTTTTTGACAGATAGCAATATATCTGTGTTAGCTAGAAGCTTCAATTTTACTGGTGTATATTTTAACATAGCGTTCTATGTCATACCAAGCGTAGTGTAGTAGCGTGCGGGGGCAAGTCCATACGCGTTTATGTACGTCAAGCAGAAATTTTAAAAAACACCCGCAAGCAACAACACGTCAGTCTTTAAGTATATATCTAAGCACTCACCAAGAGTTTGAACATTTATTGTTTCCCAAACATTTACGGCATGATCGTATCTACCTTCAGTGATGTTGCTGTCGGTGAGTTTCCTGTGAAAGTTTTCTTTACTAGGAAGCTGCATATCTTTGAACTTATGAAAAGAACTGACGAAGTCCCATGGAAAAACACCTTGCATAATAATAAATTTGTTTGGTCTTGAGTATAACCATCATGCAAAAATTCACTTAAAGTTATAATATATCGATCTAAATAAGACGCCAACTTCTTTAACGAGGAGGCCATAAATCTAAAGGAGTCGATGAATCCAAAGTTTATATCATTACCATCGATATGTTTTGTAAAAGAGATGTACTTTTCCTCGTTTTCCGCTATTATTGTTACACATCTTTAAAGTCTGCAGCTGTAGCTATATCTTTTATTATAAAGTAAGAGTCATTGTTAAATACTACACGTATGTATCTTGAATTTTTATAGTAAATTTTACAACCTTGATGAGCTGCTTCTGTTAAGTTCCCAGAAAATGACAATGATCTCTCACTTTTGTCTCTCCATTTTGAAGACTTTTCCACAGATATAACATGATTTAGCTAACGCGAAGCTTAACATTGCTTCATTAGTGAGATTTATTGGCTTTGGATCCTTATACATTTGGGCTAGTTTATCTGCGAGAGCTTTAAGATAATTCACAAACCACTCTGCAGGAGTTTGAGCACTACCGATATCCACCTCTTATCTGTAGCAATGATAAATTGGGCGTGCATTGTGAAATTTGCACTCAATGTAGTACCGAATACTGTAAGCTTGTTGTTTTTGAAATTTTAGATCATCGTTTTCAACAAGCTTTAAAAGGCTTTCAATGTCAGCGTATACAACATAAGGAAATTTTTCGTTCTAATTAGAATTGTTAAATTGGAGCACACTCTGATGATTGGTTAGGAGTTATAATGTACACTTATTAACTACTACACAATCAGTTTTATGTTATTGAAGTTTGTATTCAGTGTGAAAAAAGTTCAAACATCTATTACAAATATAACACTTATGTGTATTACTTGTTAATCGGCTTCCACTAAATGCAATACATTTTTAATCTACACCAAGTGGATTTTAAGTTCTGTAACATGCCTTTCACCAGCAGCGTTATCATATTCTTCCACATTTTTATCAATATAGAAATGTGAACGAGTAATAAATTAGCATGCTATCCTTTCTTTGCAGAAGTTATATAGCATGGATATATAGCATGGAGCAACATTGTAAATATGTTTAACTTTTTGAAGGATGTATAAGTTCACAGAGACAGAATTATGTTTTTCAAATTTTACAACATCTTTCACTGATTTTGGAAACATTATACCACTAAGGTTGAGTTTATTTTGATACTGCATATACTAATTGACACGTTCACTTAGCGCATCTGCTGGATAAATGTCAGGTAATACTGCCCAGATAAAACACTCTATATTATTGGTCTTCACATTAACACAAGCTCTTTTATTCTAAATAACACGAGGCAATTCAAAGTACGAACTTCCTTTCATTGCATTAAGCCTAATTATCTTTCCTACCCTAAAAATTTGATGACCTAAAAGTGAAGCCTCAATAGCATTGGCTGAATCTAACATGTGGTCGACCTGTTATTGGTCATGGTATAAAAGAGCGCTATTTCCTATATAATTAGTTATTTTTTTATTCAAAATTTGTATGCTTAACCAATTTACTTTGATTTTTAGTTTCAATTTTTGCATTTAATAATAATAATAATAATAATAATAATATTAATAATAATCATTATCATCATAATAATGATCCTCTTCTATAAAAATAATTTTAAATGGTCACATGCTTATGATTTAAGGTAGTTCATGGAAAAGTGATTTTCTTACGAAAACGTTGAAACTTTACATTCAAGTCGTAAACACTGTCATACATTAAAGGTTAAAGTTTTATAAAGATTTAGCGTACTGTTTTCAAGATATTCAACGTTGAATTCGCATGTCTTAACACGGTATCTTACGAGCAAGAAATTTGGAAATAACTGCACAAATTTTCTTACGATTGGGGTTAAAAAAAAGACTATAATATAAGAAATATAACAACTATTCATACAGAAAAAAATTATAAACATGTCGCGTCCAGTTTAAAAGATATCTTCATTTTAAAATAATGTCTCATGCTATAAGCATATGTATATATTTATAAAATTGTTCCCAACTTTTTGCATTTAGTTGAAAAATCATTCGATCTTCTCTGTCAGTTTTGTGATTTAAAGGTTTTTTTAGCCTATTGAAGTGTCAACTGACGACAATTTACAATGATTTTTTGGAATATTAATAAATTACTGTTGTATGTATCAGGCTGAGAACAGCTGGGGGTGCTAAGCTACCTTAAACAAAACCCACGGTTAAAAAAAAATGTTATTAAAATGTAATTACAATTTGTATTTGAAGTTTTTACAAAATCCTCTTAAGGTTTCGATTAAAATTTTAAGTTGGATGTATTCTTGATTAAATCAAAACAATTAGACAAAATATATAATATTTAGTAATTATGTCAATGTCTAGGTTATAACGCATATACGTAAGACACGTGGTTTTCTTTTAGCTGCAGACTTCACCGGCAAACCATTCAAATTTAATTTTATATATTTTTTTATGTTTACCACCCAATATAGATATACAATAATAATAAAAAAAAACAATATACGCTAAAATATAAATAACAATAAATTCCTACTATAAAGGGCTTTTTTCTTACATTTCACAGACTGATTAAAATAAATTGAAAATAGTCAAAGGTATACTATGCAAATTAAAGAAAAATAATTCTTTTGTCGTTGAAAAATATTGGAAAAGCGCGCGCGAAGCGCGCATGGCGTGCCTAGTATCATTAAATGTAAGATCTATTGCAATGGCCATCCTAAATCTCTTTCTTTGAACTCTTCTATCTGTTATTTTGATGGCTCACTCTCATGGTAATCATATTACTCACTTACGTGTGCTGATTTATAAATTAAAGCATTCTTAGTATTACAGTATCTAATTTTACTACTAATAGCATCATTTTCATGTATTACATATTCAACTTACAGTTCAGTGTTTACCTATGTAGCACTATATTCTTGAAGAGCAGCCATAATTCTTTTTTAAATAAAAATCGTGCATCATCTGAGAATGAGTCAATATCAAGATAAGCGATATTTGTTATGATACCGGATCTTATATGTCCATCAGAAGTCAACATTACATCATTTCATTAAACAGTATTTCGGGGTAGTATTGCTACATCCTATTTAATTCTCCTCCAGTTTTAAATAGAAATCTTGTAAGTTTATTTTTAATGCTTGCTAAATCAGCTGTTAGAGCTATACGCACTGCCTTTTTGCTCTGGCTAATTTTGATGTAGTAAGCAACTATTCCAATACAGCAATTGCCACCGAAGATAATTCCAACTAATTGCGTAAGTCTGAATAGTCTGCATCCATGCTAGCTGCATAATCTAATGAACGTAGCATTATTTTCACGGTCAGTTTAAAGTACTGCAAGTCTGTCATGGTCTTAATGTTCTTAAGTACATCCTTAAAAGATCACACAATAAATGATCAAATATACAAGCTTCAATATTGAATTTCCAGCTTAGTAAATACGACTTCGTAGCCTCCTCTTAATATTATTTAATATAATAAATAGAAAGAAAGTGGAAGGAAACCCCAACCAGCACCCCCTTCCTGTGTAGTACAACTATATCATACAACTACTTTAGAAACTATCTCTCTATTCTTTAAGTCTATTATAATTTTACTATAGAAACTACGTAAAATATGACAAGTTTCATTCTCTGGCGTCTTTTTCTTTTTATTTGGTTCGAATGATTTGGATTCTTCATTCTCAAAGAGTCGATGACGGTAAATTAATTGCAAATCTGGATCTGATGATTTTGGTGGTCTTGGAGATTTTGGAAAGATATCATCGACAAACTTATTTATCATCGCATCTGCTGTAAACTTTCAGCTTAATTGATCTATAGGTGGTAAAAAGTGTGAATAAAAATAAGACGGTTCTTCTTTTTTCACCTTTTCCTTCTTCACATCAAGCGATGTAACCAGTTAAGTAGTTGGATAGTGATCATGAGCACTGTTGTAGAAAAGATTTAAAAATATATCACTTAATTGATCTCCTCTATTGCACCGAAGTCTCCATTCTCAAATAAATCGTCATATGAAACTAAAGCTGGTGAATAGGGTGGATCGGTTTTGATACACGTCCCTTCCCAGTACTTATTCAAAATTTCATTCAAAAATATTGAAAAATTTGATGACGTCAGTAAAGATAATATTATCAAAGAAAGCTCATATTTGTCCGACAAGAGTTGATACCAAATACCTTCTTTGCTCATGCTTACATTCAGGAATATACTGACCCTTACAATCGAGTTTAGGTGCAATTGTGAAATTATTCAATATAACTATCTAGTAATATATCCTAATTCAAATAAATTCTACTCTGGGCTGTGCAGGCGTAATAAAGCTGCTCCGTACACTGCTGTCGATGTTCACTCAACCATTTTGAGCTAACGATTGACTCCTCCGGAGCTCAACGCTACCTTCTATACCTTCTCTAAGAAGTGGGGGTAGAAATTTCTTTCTCTGGACTGCTGTGCAGGTGTAGTAAAGCTTTTTTGTAGACTGCTGCCGATGTTCACTGAACCAGCTAAAAGCGAAGAATGATAACTGTGGAGCTCGGCGCTGCGGTATATCTCCTTCCAAATGGAGGAGGGATAATATGCGCATGCACAGAGAGGAGGGTGGCTGCTGCCCTGAACCTCTATAGGAAGATGTAAGCCGCAGAGCTGTCAGTCGAGAGCGAGCCGTCAAACTAAAAAGGATCTCCTGGAGAAAAACCACTGAGGCTGAAGTAGGCGTACTGTTGAGATCCTCCTCAAGAGAGCTGTGCCGGCGTGGTAAAGTTCTGTAGACTCTGCTGCTGCTTCCGATGTAAACTTGACCAGCTCGAGGTGACGAATGATATGTCCAGTGCTCAGCGCTACGTCATATCCCTGTCCGACTAGAGTGTGGGTACAGTGCTCTTGACCGTGGCAGAATTACCGACAGGTCATCATGTAAAAAATTATTGGTCATGGTAACCTGACAGTAATTATGCCGCAGTTGAGAGCGCTATGTGGGAAGTGTTCGCTTGCGTATGCGTGTAAGAATAGTTGGATTATCCAGAACGTCTATACAGGAAACGTACAAGCCTGCCAAGCCATCAGTCGTGAGCGAGTAGAGCTACCAGACGGACCTACCTGCTGCAGGTCAATTAACTCCAGGACAAAAGTACAATCTAGATGATGACAAGGAACTTCCAGAGCACCATGGACTACGTAGTTGATCTGATGGGTTTTAGGCGATCTTCCAACATATTTGCCTTGAAGGAGGCAGCTATAACTGTGGCTTCCAAAGGTGCTGTACCTACCGTTTACCACATCCAAGCACATTGCAAGTGGTCAAAGCTATCACATGATGAACCAATCAGTGGTTTAAAACCCATTATTATAGGATTCCATGGGTATCCGGTTCAATATCTTATAATAAAGTTATGTTTACTATACGGAACTCATTGGAGAATGCCCAAAAAATCTTAAGAAAAGGAGCAGAAAGGAAAAAGTTTCTTGGAAAAAATTCTGTATAATAAGTAAGTATATGTATGACATTCTTTCTCAACCGGACACCCCATCATCTCCAAAATTTGTTAGTCTCCAAAACATTTTCCAGCGGTGCAAATGAAAGCTTGGAATCTCTACTTTCGAATGCTGTCCGGCCAAATTCGTCCAATATATTATCAATTTTTTTTTCAATTTTACCATCTAATGTGCTTTACAGTCAATTGTATGCATTAAAAGTAGCTACATTTTTAGGTGACAGTCCCTCAGATGTTGAAAAATGTTAGTTGTTACGAAATTTTTTTTTTTTATGCTTGATCCAATATGGCGGCTCTGCAATGTGGCTTAGTTTATTCGCAGAGCGAATATTATTTTTTAATTTTTCTTTATTCGACTTATCATAGTGACTAACGTTTTTGTGAGCCTAGGCATTAGTAGTACATGAAAAAATTAAAAATCGTAGATCCAATATGGTGGCTGACCATGTGGTTTAACTATAATCAGTAGTGCAAAAATTATTTTATAATCATTATTCAACTCGGTTACTATAGTTACCGAACTTTTCGTCACTGTGTAAGTTACTTTTCAACTACAAAATTCAAAATGGTGGATCCAATATGGCGGGTCTGCCATATGGCCTAATCGATACGTATATTGGATATGCCGTTCTAAAGCTCATAGTAGTTATCACTTTTCGACTACAGATAAGTTTATTAACTACAATGCCCACATTACAAATAGTAGATAATTATTAATAGCCCTACTAATAAATAAAACAACATGGCAAGGCCGCCATATGGGATCCACCATTTTGAATTTTAAAGTGGATAATTAACTTACACAGTGACGAAAAGATCGGTAAATATAATAACCGAGTTGAGTGATGAGTTTAAAATAATTTTTGCACTACTGATTATAGTTAAACCACACGGTCAGCTGCCATATTGAATCCACCATTTTTAATTTTTTCATGTACTAGTAATGCCTAGGCTCATAAAAACGTTATTCACTATGATAAGTGGATTTAAGAAAAATTTTAAAATGATATTCGCTCTGCGAATAAACTAAGCCACATTGCAAAGCCGCCATATTGGATGACATTTAAAAAAAAAAAATTCGTTACAACTAACATTTTTCAACATCTGAGGGACTGTTACCTAAAAATGTTGCTACTTTTAATGCATACAATCGACTGTAAAGCACATAAGATGGTAAATTAAAAAGAAAAATTAATAATTTTTTGACCCTTTGTCATTTAAAGCCGCCATATTGTGTCTAAAAATGAATTGTCAGTATTAGGCTGGACAGCATTCGAAAATAGAGGTTCCAAGCTTTTATTTGCACCGCTGGAAAATATTTTGGAGACTAACACATTTTATATGGATGGGGTGTCCGGTTGAAAAAGAATGCTCCATATATATTATGAGCCACGCTAAAAATTACTTATACACATAAAAAAAAAAAAATTATAAATTGTAAATATTATATATCTTTACAATGTTAAACTAAACGAATTTCTGTTTGTTAAAAAGAAATATTTTAGACGGAAGCATAATTTAATTTTTTTTATACAAAGAACGATTTGAGTTTTTTCAAACTCAGGCAAAATTATTACGTTTCCTTTGGCTTGGTTTTACACCTTAGAACATTTAATTCCTTTAATTTATCGTCAACAGCTTTTGTCGCTTCTTTGGCTTCTTTCATTTCTTTTTTTTTATCCAACAATTTTTTCCTTTCTGCATAATGCATATTTTTTCCTTGTGCTTTTAATTCCTTTAGTTTCGTCTGATTTCCTTTTTGTACACACAAGTCCCAAAATTTATTTGACGCTGCAGCTGCTATCATAGGCTTTTTGAAATTTTTAAGATTTTTTCTTTTTTTTTAAGTAAATAATCGGTGGGTAGTAAGACACAATCGGACAGGCGTTTACGTTAAAGAGTGCCTGTAAGTAAATAAAAATATTGCAAGAAAATCGGATACTTGTGGAGAACAAGAAATGTAGAAAAAACAATAACGCTTAGACCAACGTTCATGATTTTATTTTTTATTTATTTTTGGTTCCAGTTTGAGATTTATAATTCTCTTATTAAAGTCACCCTTAGAAGATAATTACTCCTTATCTTGACTAACAGTTGGGGTAGGATTGCTCAGTAATGAGGTTTCTACTTAAAAATTTAATTACATAAAAAATACTGAAGCTCAAATTTTGAGAATAAGTATAAAAATATATATATTTGTGTTAAGTACATTTTGAAGTTAATTCTTCATTGATTTCCTTTGAATTATTGGTCGAGCCACTCGATTGATACACATTGTTATTTTGATCGTAAAATAAATAAACATTCTCTATTTTAACATCATTTGATTAAGTAAAACTGCCACTAAACTCCAAAAAATTTACTGTATCAGTAACAGGTATTTGTGCCATCTCTGAATCATTAATCTTATCCTGAATCGTCTTACTATAACTAATTATATAACAAACAATGTGCGATCTTTCTGTCATCGTTGTAAGTGGAATTTTTTCGTCGATGAGAACTACCTCAATGCTCAAAGGTTTATTAGTTTAAAAATTTTCTATAAAAAACATTCAAACTCTCATTCTTGCAAACAATTTAAATATAATGATGTTTTAAATTTTTTTTCTTAATTTAGTAACTCAAAATAATCAAATTCTAGCTAAAAATTTTGTCACATAAAAAATTTATTAAATTGTATGATAAATATTAAACTGTTCCAATCAAATTTATAGAAAAAAATTCAATGTAAAATAAAGGAATATTTCTTGAAACGTGTAAATACCATTTAAGTACAATAATAGATTATTTGGCTAAATAAAAATATGTATAAAAAAAGTGTAAAAATAAAATTGACTTAACCACTGTTGTTTTACTGTCTTATGATGTAAATAATGGACCAAGAGTTTCTTCTGACTGCGTAAAAGCTGATTCTTTATCATCTTTCTCTATGCTTTTAAAATTTACATACATATTTCCTTTTAGTCTTATCCCATTCTCAAGCAAACCTTTAAATCTTTTCTCACCATTCCGTATTCTGCTTGACTCAGATATATTAAAATCGTTTTGTAATTGTTGATCAAGAGATTTTTCAAATTCTTCCAAAAATTCACTACCTACGTGATGAAGAGCTATTTCTGGTGTTGTTATGGCTATCTTTTTCTTTAATTAACTAAATATATCATAATCTATAGCATTTTCGTTAGAAGGCCATAATTCAGTGCACTTTAAGCCACTTTGAACAATTGATACTTCATCTCTTTCATCTCTCATATTCTCAAGTGTCACTTTGATAACAGTCGGACAATGTTCTTTTCTCAGACGACTTATATTATTATCTGTTTTCCACTTCTTCACAGTTTTTGACCTGCTTGCTTTGAAAGGTGCGAAAAAAGACACATCTTACAATTGAGATATCTGAGTTGAGTGAGGAAACAACTTAATAATTTCAATATTGTGATCTCTACAGAATCTTATCAGTAGTATAGCAGCAGGGGATGAATGACCATCCAAGTAAGTCACTATGGGGAACTCAAGCTCAATTACAATTGCCCAAGGATAAAATCGATTGGTTATGTATTCATAAAAAGTATGAGTGGTCTGCCAACCACTTCTAGAGTTTTCCAAGCCCTAATCACGTGGATAATTTATTAGAACTTTCTCTAAAATAGCACCTTTATATTTGTACATTATCATAGGTGGGGCACGAGTGCCCTCAGCGTTGTACATAACATGGTAGTAAAGATTAACTATCTCGTCACCATCAACTTGCATATACACTTTCTTTGATCCCACTGTCGTAATTACTTTTTTGGCTTTTGGGCACAACTGTGCGCATGTCTCATCACAATTAAAGACTTGAGAAGGTTTTAAGGTGAACAATTTTTTACTTTCCAAAATCAACTAAACTCATAAAATAAATTCTCTTAAATGCTCTTTAGTTACCTTTGCGCGTGCCTTTATTAAATATTTTGCCATCCTTATTGTAAGTCCTGGGTGACGTTTGAAAAAATCTTTTGTCTAGTGTCATCCAGGTCTTCCATTGGTAAACTTAGTCTTTGAGTTTGGTGATTTTAGATACTTTTGCACACAATCTAAAAGTTTTTCTTTGTTTAGAGGGTTTGCTCTCTCAGTCTACTAATATACTATTATGTTAGTATGTTAAATAAAATACGGTAATGTACGATCCTTTAAGAAATTTTGAAATAAATTGAAACCTTACAGTTATTTTAATTGCAAAATCCATTGTTCGTGAACTATCCAGCGGATCAAGTAAAGTTTAAGACTTATACTTATACATAATGTAAACTATGTTTTGATAAATGTCAAGTATTCATTAGTGAGTCTACATTGGGTGCAATCACTATTTAGTTGTCTGTCAAGCATGGCTGGCCCAATGGCTTAAAATTCGTAAATTGTAAAAAAAAGAAAAAAGCAGAGAGAGAAAAATAAAGCAAAAATAAAAAGGTACAGGTGAGTTTAGAAGTTTTTAAGTGATAGACTGTAGGATCTGCAATAAAAAAAAATATATACAAAGTACACATTGCTATGCAAAGAGGAAAAAAAAAGACAAATAAATTAATAATATCAGTCAGAAATATAGGAGTAATAGAGAGATAATGGAGATGTGCAGGCAGGAGATTATTCATCTGAAAATATAAAATATTTATGTAGGTACATAACGCACAACAGTGAAGATTAAAAAGTCAAAAATATGTTATGCGTTATAAATTATAATATCATGTCAATGTAAAAAGAAGTACTAACAAGTTCTTGTATGTTTAATTAATTACATAAGTTACTCTATTGAAAATATTATTAGTTTTAATACAAGAGAATAAGAACTTGTAATAGTTATGAAACAAAAAAAAAGCAAATGTAGAAGTATACAAAACTCTATAAAGGAATTTAAAAAATAAATAAATAAAAAATTAACATTTTAGAATGTTAATAGAGAATTTCCAAATAATATTTTATCATGTTCTTATATCCATAATTGATTCTAAAATGATCAAAAATAACAAAAAAAGGCTAGTAACTACTTCTGTAATAATAATGATTGTGTAAATATTGTATACATATACATATGTATCAATATTAACCTTAAATACTCATTAAAGTCATTATCAGTATTAAATGATTACAAATTATTCAAAAAATCAGTAAACTTATTTCATATATTGACTATGTTCGTTCAAATTATTAGCGAATTTTTATAAGATCATTTTGGTTATCTATGTTTTTACGCATATATGTGTATTAAAAAGAATCTTTTGTATTTATTATTTAGACATGAGAACACAAATATTGAAATATGGCGGCTAGCGCGCGGAGCGTCGGTGGCTGTCTGTCAGTAGTTAAATCAGCGTACGTGCGATATACCGTCAAGTTGTGTCGTCTTGAGACGTCATTTATATTTAAGTATAATACAGAAAAGAGGCTTGGTTGAATAAATTAATTATTTGTAAATGAGTTTAGTGGTTCGTACGTTGAAAGTAAGGCACAAATTGAGTTAGTCGAGTGATCTCTAGTATATGAGCCGAGCTGCTGTTATTTTCTGTAGTGCTGTCGCCGGTGGGGTGAATCAGTTTTATTTGCACGCAAAAGATACAATCTGAGCTAATAACTCAACCTGTCAAGCTGAATTAGTAAATACATTTTTTTCTTACCTTCGATTAAACATATAAATCATTAGCATACTAGATATATCATACATAGGGTTTTCTTTATTTATTTATTTATTCCCTTTGCAATGAATTAAAACGTTAAGGTAAGACTATGTTGATCTAGCTTCTTTTTAGTACACGTCAATACAAGTGACGTCTCAAGATGACACAACTTGGTGCGTGGTGGCCGATAGCCGCCGACGCACGGCGCGGTACCTACTGTTAGCTGCCGCACCGTATTACTCTCAAACACGGAAAACCAACTTTCTGGAGAATAGCTATTTCGATGTAGAAAAAGCTGCTCTTTCGATCTAGACCATAAATAAAAAATTGAAAACGCCGTTTTTGAGGTACAACATGTTTTGTATTTTTTTGAGGTTGGAAACTGATTTTTTTTTTTAAACGGATGGTTGAACCGGAAAGCAGAGGAAAAAATACAGCGGAAACGTATTTTTAAAATTATTTATGAGTTCATTTTTCTGTTGTGAGCTAAATAGTAGATGTTTTGGTGCTCGCGTGCCGAGCTAGAAGAGTGGACGTGAAGCGCCTGATATAAGGATCATAAAAAATCTTGATTATTCCAGGGCTATATAAAATATAAATAACCTAGATTGTCCATCACTTAAAAGCTTAAAAATTGAGATCGGGATATTTTTTGGGAGTCATCTACTTAGCAAAGAACCAACATGAACTAAATTGAATACGTACACCTTGAAAAATTGATTGGTGAACTTCAGGTACAACAATTATCGATTATGGAGAGAGAAGATCCGATTGATTGAATGTTAATGAATATAATGTAAAATATTAGTAGTTTAATAAATGTATAAAAAAAAGAATTTATGTGGACAAGATGTGATGAATGAAGTTGTTTCCTACAAGTAAGGGCGTTGGTTGGAGCCGACAATTTTTTTTTTTTTTTTTTTTTTCGTTTTAAAGTTGATACATTATTTCTATTTTAGTGTAAAAAGTTCGTATGGACATAGGAGCCTATGGTTACAAACGATATAGATATTCGATAAAAGTTTTGTTGTCTTATTTGATGAGAAAAAGAAGTAGTAGTAGTAGTAGTAGTAGTAGTAGTAGTAGTAGTAGTAGTAGTAGTAGTAGTAGTAGTAGTAGCTCCGACCATCGCCCTACTTTCGAAAAACAACCCCTTATTTTCCTTATTTTTAAGTTCTTTTTCTGTATCCTCCTTTATTGACAATACAGAATTAGACAAAATATAATATATTGTATGTGTGTATGAAGCTGTATAAATATTTTTATTTACTGGTTTGAAAAATACTTTAAAAGTTATTTTGCAACAAAAAAAACTTCATATTAAAATAAAAAAGTTTTGCAAACATTGATGTACGTATCAAACATCTTGAAAAAAAAGTATTTAAACTCTAGCTGTTTACTTATAATACTAATAATCTCCTAAATGTTTTTATGTGCGTTTATTGCCAATAATAGTCTTCTCCTTTTCATATTCGAACTCATTTGTCTTTATTTTCTCCTTTATTTTTATTTTTTATCAGTTTATTTTTCTTTTCTTTGTTTTTCTTCTCATTCTTCGTATTTGCGTCTTTTTTCTTCTAACTCTTCTTTGCTTCCTTTTCATATTTCACTGGTGCAGGAACCAGATGAGGTTTAGAGGGTTGCCGTTCCCAGGCCCATTTTACACGTGCCATTTTTCTATCCCACAGCACTATTCTTCCACCAAAGAAAGCCATTTCAGTCTCTTCATCATTATAGGAAGGTGATTTATTTTGCAATCCAACATTATTGGATCCATAACACATTTCACCATCCTGTAATGATGTAGGACGAAGAAATATTTTATAGAAGTAGAGGATTAGGTAGATTTATAAGTTTATGTTGCGTCCTAGAAGACGAATCACGAATCGTGTGAGATTTTGAGATTTCCAGTTCAATAGTTGGATTTGCTGGTTGGATCGTCGCTAAAATCTGTGATTGATCTGGAGGTGCTAGTAGTAATAAGTAAATATCTGCAACAAAGGTAAGTAATTTTTTATATAGAGGTAAGTATAATACACGTAATGTTCAAATTGATTCAGCAATAATAGTAAAGTTTTTAAATGATCTCTTTACTTATAGCTTAGAGCCTAATAAGGACTTTTTAACAGATTGGATTTAATGTTGATTAGTTTATTTGATCATGACTTCTTCAGAACAACTAGTTTTGGTGAGTTGAGTTTAATGGTATAAGGACTTAAAAATTGAATTATTTTACAAGCATGCTGAAAAATTGATTAACTAATGACTGATGTATAGAACACAAATTATTCATATTTCTTTCTGCCAATAAAACATGAAACACCTCGAATGAAAAATAAAGAGTGGAAAAATACGTTATAAATATGGAACATGAACTTGAAGAGGAACTCACAGATGAAGCAGGATTCTAAGAAAAATGCGAAGCAATCCAATACATGAAATGAAAAATTTAAAATGATAAAGAAAAATTATTTTCACGACTTTTCTTTTTGATCTCATGCATGCCACTCATCTAGGATAATCCATTGTTCTGAAAGTCGCTCATGATGTTCCAATGGTAGCATGCTTGTATCTTAATATTCAATCATTCTTCCTTCGGCTCCATCTTGATGCTCTCCTTCTTTAGATTGTAAAGAATGGCAGAACTCATCCAAAAACTTCTGAATAGTAGACATAATGGTTTTGTTGATATTAAGAGCAGCAAAAATGGTGATAGTATAAATAATTAATCCAAACCAATATCATCATCATCATTAGAAACATGAGCAGCAAAACAGTAAAAGCTTAAACCGCCAATAAGACCTGCCACTGTTAAAGAAGTTTAGCTTTAAAATCTTGACGTATATTTACATACACTTACACAGACGCAGTAAAGGATATAGAAAAATGGTGTGATTTAAAAAAAGGTGTGTACACATAGTCACATCAATAACTGAAACGATAATAACTGCTGAATAAAAGTCAATCACTGTGATTATACTCACACGAGGTAATTCAGTAGCATGCCTTGATACCAACGGAATCAACAAGAAGCATTAGTGACCTTGAAAGTAGCACAGAGAGCACAGAAAGAGGGAGCACCACTGAGAACATCGCTGTCAACGGAGAGTACAGCAATAAGAGCATCACAGTGGCAGAAGACAGCACCACGTCGTCGTTGTCGTTGTCATCGTGATCCTGAAGACCAGCAGCAGCACAGAGCAGTGCACTAGCAGCAGCAGAGAAAGAAAGCAGCAACCGAGAGCACCACAGCATCGCCGAGAGCAGCGCACTGGCAGCAGCAGAGAGAGAAAGCCGCAGAAGCAGCAGAGACCACCACATTATCGCCGAAAGCAGTGCAGTGGCAGCATTTTTGAAAAGAAATTTTTAATAACCTCTGTTATGTATCCTTAGTGTGTATGATATATATATATATATATATATATATATATATATACATGTATATACGTATATATACATGTATGTATATTCATGTATTTATTAACTTCTTTTTTCCTAAACAAAAACAAAAAAAACTATAGTCACACAGATATTTTAAACCATCTTCATTATGATCATAAGATCAGTGAACCTAAATTCTCTACATTTTATTTATATGTACATTCATGGCAAGAAGTTAGAAGCAGCTATATTTTAAACCAAAGCATAATAATTGTTTGATACAATTATAAATTTTTTTTAAGTTTATTGTATGAGTGCTCTGTATATTCGTGAATTATAATTTAATATGCCTTTTTTTCCCTATTAAGCTGTGTAAAATAAGCAGAAGCAAATGTAAAAATGTAAAAATACAAGCTTGATAGTTTTTACGGATCAATCGTTTCTTCTGACAAATAACATATTGAACATAAAGACGTAAACTTATAACTTGTAAGTTACAATAGGATGTTATATTTTACAGTAATTTTATTCTTCCACGAATACTTTGAAAAAATAAGTACACAGACCAAACACATTTTGTCTTATTTTATATGAATGTGACAGGTTGTAAAGTATGGGGCTTAAAATATACTTGTTGCAGGAAAGTGGGGAAGTTGCCCTGCCACAAATAACTAAATAATCCCAAAATATGTATTCTATATTTTTATAGTACCACTAAACCACCCCTATTAACCTCCAAATATCTTTTCTACATAACCAGAATAAGAAGACGGAAAAAGTATCATTGGAGATATAATAAGTTTAAAGCTTTTAACTAATTATGATACTTATATAAACGAAAAGTTTTAGGAAAAGCATTAGATTTATTGTATTGAAAAATATCCAAAACTTATAATAAATATAAAATATATTAATATTATACATATTTTACCATACCATGCTCTTCCGTTAGAATATGTAATGTTATTCCTATAGTAGAATATGTAATGTATAACTTTGCAGCTTTTTTTCTTTGTATTTACTGCGTGTCAAAATCAAACTACTAACCATTTATTATTATGCTTATTTCATATATTTTTTAATACTAGTCGTTTTTTTCTGCGTATCTTCGTTCACAGATCAAAATGTTTCAGAAGGATGCACACAATATTGGCATACCAAGACTTAACTTAAATTTTTTAATTTTTTTGCCGGTACCAGCAAGGTCAAAAACATAAGACAACGTGCTTACCGTAAATATATGCAAAGAGTTTGATTTGACTTTACATTTGATTGGTCCATTAAAATTTTTACTCACGCTGAGACCAGCTAAGCTACTATAGCTATATAGTGAGCACCAAGAGAAACAATAAACGCTGACGCCACACCACACAGTGTAAAAAACAGATTTATTTTTTAAATTGTAAATCTCCAGAACTGAAAGAGATAGAGCCATGAAATTTTTTGGAGACTAAAGCTTATTCAATTAGCCATAAAAAAAAAATATCGACAATTACGTCAAATTGTCTTCTAACCTTAAAAAATATTAAAAATACGGAAAAAGTACGCGTTTTTTTTTCACAACCTTTACTCTCTCAAGCGAACCAAAAAAACCTAAAACTTATAATGTTTTAAGTTTTTAATACAAGGATCACATAAAAATTTAGTCCGAAAGTGTGAAGTCATCCCCTAACATATTAGAAACGGTTAAATCGTGGAATAATAGGATTTTATATTAATAATATTGAATATTTTAAAGAATCAGGAATAAAATGATAAAACATTTCTAAAAAATCGAATAATAATACAAGAAATACACAAAAGTGTTATCCGATGGTGTAAAAATATCTCTTAACTAAAAAAAACGATGAAATAGTGAAAAAGACAAGTTTTAATTTTATAAATCATAAATCTCTTAAACAAATGAGGATAAAAACAAATTTTTTTTTGCAAAATTATACTTACTTACAAGATACAAATAAAAATTGAGTCTTATGGAATAAGTTAATTACCCACCCTACGAAAATGGTTGCATGATAAAAAACGCGTACTTTTATATTCAGAATCAACAATCCTCTAAACTAATAAAGATAGGATAATATGTTTTTTTGAAGTATCTAATCGTCAGATGTAAAACTATAAGGATTCTGTCTTGTGGTGTAAAGTCCTTTCCTCACCTATAAAAATAGAAACATAAAAAAAAACAGAATATTTTTAGTAGGATTTTGGGCTTTTAATACAATCTCAAAGAGGATTTTGGACCTTTGAAGAATTGACTCGGAAACAAAGAGCTTACAAGCGTTTGTTCAATACTTGAACGTATGTCCTAACCAACAATAACAGTTATATTACGATATACACATGATTTTTTGTTCAGAATCAATAATTTAAGTTTAAAAAAAAACATCATGATAAAAATTTGTGAAGCTTTTAGCTTATGAAACATATAATACGTAAAACCTTGGTCCAATACAGTAACAGGTATCACCTAACCCACAAATCTAGTGAAAATATTCAAACAATACATGCGTTTCTTTCAATATCTTAAATCTCAAAACTAATAGAAATAAGATCCAATAACTTTGAAAGCATTGAACTGACTTATTTAATAACTGACGGAAATTTAATGATTTTGAAAAAGAATAATTATTATTTTAATAATTGCACAGATTTTGTAGGTTAGGAGACACCTGTATAGTATTATACAAAGATTTCATGCAATATATGTTTTATAAGCTCAAAAGCTTTAAGAAGTTTTCTAATCATGTCTCTTTTTCAAGTTAAAATTAAGTGTAGTCTAAAGATGGTTGAACTTTTCTACCTTATCGGTGAGAACGATTTGATATTACGGCTGTCTAATACGACTTATTAAATGACTAGCTATTTTATCGAAAAATAAAGAGTTGACGAAGATTTTTTACATTTCAAGGAGTAAATCAAGCCCAAGTTTTCATTGATTGATCGAAGACTTGCGGAGTAAAATAGAAATACGATTTTGCATCACTCGTCTAATATCGTATTTCCCATTTTTCTTGACTAGTTTTCAACCGATCAACACTAATTTTGGCTTGATTCATTCCTTAAAACACAAAGAATTGTCGTTAACTCCTATTTGGGCGAGTAAATAGCGATTTGGCGAATAATTATTGCCTAAAAAGTTTTGATGGTTAACAATATTTAAGCCAATATGTCCTTAACAACAAGTCACTAACCGTGTAAAATGTTTACATTTGCACTAAAAAATATAAAATGTGACATACTATTCACTTTGTCACATGTAAAATTATCAAAAGAGAGTAAATTAGCTTTTATAGTTTAACATTTTTAAAGTCACATGTCACTAGTGACATATTGGATAAACTTGTTAGATGTCTACTTTTGCATCGGATAAGGCAATTTCTGACGTATTATCAATTTCGTCACATGTCGTAAGCAGTTAATTAAAACTCATCGATTTCAACTAGACTTGTTTTGATGGTTTTAAATATTTATGCTCATGTAATTTCAGTGCCAAGAATAATAGCCTTCTTAGATGTCTACTTTTGCACCGAAAAGTATCAATATACCTTGTATCCTCTTTGTCAGATGTAACAAACGGCCAAATATGACTTATTGTGTAAACATACATTGTTTTTCATCATTTACGATATTTAAGCTCATACATAACTAGTGACAGACTGAATAACCGTGTTGGATGGTCTATTTTGCACCTTCAAATATCATTTCGCCCATTATTTACTATGTCACATGTGACGTACAGCTAAAGATGGCTTTCCAAGTAAAAATATATTTTTTTAGATGGTTTACAATTTTTAAGCCTATACATCACTAATTACAAGCTAATTAGCGAGGAGCTGGGTCTAGCTAGCTTAGACATGGACAGTCTGCAACGTGGACAACAAGGACCAGCGCTAAGAGCCTGTAGTTAAGTAGCACGGCACGCAGGAACAGCGTATACGATGGCAAATAAGAACAGCTAGCACCGACGGACCATAAGGTTGGCAGCAGGCTCGGGCGGCCTGTGAAGAGACGACAGGTACCACTGTCCTATGACGTCGAGAGTAGTGGATAATGGCCCACTACGATGACAGCAAATGAGGAAGCCCTGCACCGTGGATGGCAGGTGTGGGCGGCGTGGCGTGAAACAGTGACAGTAGACCATGGGTGGCCAGCGACGTGGACAGTAGGTGTGACAGGGATGGCAGGCGCGGTGTCCTGCGACGATGACAGCGAGTGCGGTGTGGATGGCAGGCACCGGCAGCCTGTGACATGTCCATTAGGAGAGCAGGCGTGGACAGCCTGCATCGTTACCAGCAGACTAGCGTTGCAGGGCACATGCATGAGCGCTAATGAGACCAAATGCGACTGCTTGTAGTCTGGCTAAAGCTAGCGGAGCGCTATATGAGTTTTGTGCAGAAGCACACGTTGTCGAAAGATAGCTACCCAAAATGACCGCATCTGTGGCTTTCAGCGAGCCGAAAAGCACCCAAATCGATATGGTGAATTACTTCCTGAAAGTATTGAAGCGGTTTTCAGCGGTCCATCTAATTGTGGTAAAACTAACAGCTTATTTGCACTAATTGTACATACTCATGGTTTAAGGTTGGAAAATGTATATGTGTATTCGAAATTACTTGAGCAACTAAAATACGTCTTTTTAACTATAGATGGTGTAGAATACTTTCCTTTCAATGAACATGAAGAAGTTATATTTCAAGATGATGCTTTGCCAAATTCCATCATAATTTTTAAAGATAGAGCATGTGAAAATAAGAGAATATTGAAGCCTTTTACTGCATCGGGAGATATTAAAACGTACACTTTCTTTAACTCTGTCTGTCATATGCACAAATACTAAAACACCTTGTAAAAGGCAACGTTAAACTTTTAGCTCGATTTCGTCAAGATGAGTTTAATTCAATATATATATATATATATATATGCTGATCATGTGAGCTCTATTATGCCCTATAGCAAGTTTAAAGATTCATACTCGAGATGGTAGAATGACGATAAACATGGATTTGCATTTATCAATAAAGATAGACTGGTGAATAACGGTCGATATAGAAAGGGTTTAGAAAATTTTGCCATAAATATTGAAAGGACATAGCGCACTATATTCATTCTACTGCAAGACGTTAAAGCATTAACATATATAAGCGAGAAAAAGATGTTCTTAGTCAACTAGTGAAGGCAAGAGAAGCCGTCAAAAAGAAGTATAAAATATTAAAATTTGGTAAAGACAAGAGCGAAAAAGT